>APFE030383041.1:194122-259151 GCA_000404065.3 Pinus taeda | reverse complement strand
AGAAATTTCTTCAATGGCCAATGTTTCTCTTGCCATAAATTTGGTCACAAAGCAACTCAATGTGTTGCCTATAAGACAATCATGACTAGAGAAGCTCAGAAACAAAGAAGTATGCCTGCAATCACGAAGAGGACCTATAACAACTTCTCCGCCCTTGAAAGTGAAATTGAATGTTCTATTTGTAATAATTTTGGTCATGAAGATTCTGAATGCAGGAGCAGATTTTGGAAGACAACTCAGAAGGAACAAACCTCAAGTGCCAAAACATGGAGAATGAAGGTACCGCAACCAGAAAGATGTGGGATAGATTTATATGCGGAAGGATAGGAAAATCAATGGTACATCGACAACGGATGCTCGAAGCATATGACAGGTGATAAAGAAAAACTTGAATCATATACTGCTTTAGAAAATGGAAAGAAAGTTTCTTTTGGAAATGATACTCCTACATCCATAAAAGGAAAAGGCATTGCTCAATTGAAAGAGGATGTCAAAGCTGGAAATGTTTTATATGTCGATGGCTTGAAGCATAATCTATTGAGTGTCAATCAGATGTGCGATAATGGAACCGAGGTGATATTTCGATCAGATGGGTGTAGTGTTTGTGATCTTGATAGAGGAGAAATAGTTATCAAAGGCAAAAGAACTCCAAATAATCTATACATATTTGAAGAAGGAGAACAATAATGCTATTTTAGCAAGAATGATGAACACTGGTTATGGCATTGGAGGTTGGGGCATCTAAGCTTTTCACAAATAAGAAAAGAATGCAAGTATCAGGTAGTTCGTGGCCTTCCAGACATCAAAATTCCAGACACCACCATATGCAAATCATGTCAGTTTGGGAAGCAAACCAAAACTAACTTTCCTGAGAAGGAAGGATCAGCCAGCATGCCTCTTGAGCTAGTTCATATAGATGTATGTGGTCCATTCAGGAAAAGGTCACCTCGAGGAGAAGAATACCTTATATTATTCATCGATGACTTCTCTAGGATGGTTTGGTTAGGACTTATGAAGCACAAGGACGAAGCATTCGAAAAATTTCAATCCTTCAAAGCCTTGGTTGAAAATGAATCAGATTACAAAATTAAGTGCCTCAGGTCCGACAGAGGTGGGGAGTTTACCTCAAATGAATTTTTCGATTTCTGTGAAGAAGATGGAATAAGAAGGGAATTCTCTACAGCCAGGACTCCTCAGCAAAATGGAGTGGTGGAAAGGATGAACAGAACAGTCCAACAAATGGCTCGTGCTATGCTTGATGAGTTTGGAACTCCTGCAACCTTCTAGGGTGAAGCTCCATATGCTGCGGTTTTTATTCTCAACAAAACAAATGTCCAAGTGAACAACACTCAAACTCCGCATGAGCTATGGTATGGTGAGACTCCCTCGGTAAAGCATTTCAAAATTTTTGGGAGCAAATGCTATATTAAGAATACTGATGAACAACTTGGAAAACTTGAACCTAGAGCAGATGAAGGCATTCTCCTTGGTTACTCTCCCTACAACAAAGCATATAAGTGTTATAATAAAAGACTTGGAAGAATTATTGACAGCATTGATGTAGTGGTTGATGAAAAAGGATACATCCCTAGGCAAGTAAATCATGAAGGTATCGAAGAGGATGAAGACTAATCCCCAAATCAGACTGATGATGAAGAAGAGACTCATGAAGAAGAAACCCATGAGGAGCCAGAGGAACATATAAGGATAGAAGAAAAGACTCCTTCTAGGTATGTTCAAAAGAATCATCCAGAATCACAAATTTTCGGGCAAAAGGAGGTTGGCATACAAACAAGAAGAACAATTGCAGAAGCTTCAAGCTATTTGGCATTACTCTCCTCCACTGAACCACAAAATGTAAGAGAAGCTTGCAAATATGAATGCTGGGTCAAGGCAATGGATGAAGAACTTGAACAAATCGAAAAGAACAACACTTGGGAGTTGGTTCCTAGACCAAAAGATAAGAATGTCATAGGAACAAAATGGATCTTTAAGAACAAATTGAATGAAAATGGGGAAGTTATTAGAAGCAAGGCCAGGCTTGTTTGCAAAGGGTATGCTCAACAAGAAGGAATAGATTTTGAAGAAACTTTTTCACCTGTTGCTAGACTTGAAGCCATTCGAATGTTTCTTGCTCTCTGAAGTTTTCAGAAGTTCGAAGTATTTCAAATGGACGTGAAACTAGCCTTTCTGAATGGAGACCTAGAAGAAGAAGTGTACATTGAGCAACCAGAGGGGTTCATTCTTGGAAATGATCCAAATCTTGTATGCAGACTAAAAAAGGCTCTCTATGGTCTTAAACAGGCTCCAAGGGCTTGGTACTATCGTTTGGACAAATATCTTCATCAACAAGGATTTTCAAAAGGTTCAACAGATAGAAATCTTTATATAAAAATTGAAAATGACAAATTGCTAATACTTGTTGTGTGTGTAGATGACTTTATCTTTGGCAGCAATGAAGAAGCTATGAGTCAAAGCTTTGCCTTTGTGATGCAGAAATAATTTGAAATGTCTTTGCTTGGAGAACTGACATATTTTCTTGGATTGCAAATCCAATAAAATGAAGGCAGGATCTTCTTGTCTCAAACAAAGTACCTCAAGCAGATTCTGAAGAAGTATGGCATGGAAGATTCAAAACCAATATGTACCCCTATGGTTATAGGATGCAGTCTCAGTGCAAATGATGAATCAGCAGAAGTGCATCAACCAACCTATAGATCCATGATTGGAAGTCTACTTTATTTAATAGGTACCCGACCAGACATCATGCATGCAGTGGGAATAGTTGGAAGATTTCAGGAAAATCCTAAGGAAACTCATCTTCAGGCAGTAAAGAGAATTTTCAAGTATCTTCAAGGAACTAAAAACTATGGCTTATGGTATCCTAGAGATACAGATCTCACTCTTCATGCTTATACATATGCAGGTTGGGATGGAAGTGTGGATGATAGGAAGAGCACAAGTGGTGGTGCATTCTTTATGGGTTCCAGATTAGTATCTTGGTTCAGCAAGAAATAGAGTTCGATTGCTTTATCTACAGCTGAAGCGGAGTATGTGGCAGCTGCATCTTGCTGCACTTAACTCCTTTGGATGATGCAAACATTGCAGGATTTTCAGATCACTTGTACACCACCTATCTCCATCTTATGTGATAATACAAGTGCAATCAGCATTTCAAAGAACCTAGTCATGAATTCAAAGACCAAGCACATACCAATCAAGTATCACTTTCTCCTAGAACAAGTGTTGGAACAAAAGGTCAAATTGGAGTATGTTCCTTCTAAGGAACAAGTGGCTGATATTCTCACCAAACCACTGCCCAAGGAAACATTTGAATATCTTAGACAGAAGCTAGGAGTAGTTGATGCATCATCCTGCTGTTAAATCTTGTCAGTTTCAGAGAAAAATGGGTGTACGCGTGTTTCCTGAGAAGAATCCGCGTCCATACGCTGGTTGGTGCAGAACAAGTCGCGTATATGGAGGCTTGATGGATATCAGAAGGGAGAGGCTCTGGTTGGAAATTTTTTGATATATGTCTGAAAGAGACCATTTGGCACAGGTTCAGGGGGAGCAGATAAACTTCTAGTGATGCATTGTTGGCATTGACATAGAAGCTTGTGGTTCTTGTTCACAGCTGTTGTTGGTAGAACAAGTGCCGAGAGAGAATAGAAGGAAATCATGGTTGCTGATTTGAATGGTGATTGACAGATGCTGCGGCTTGGTGACTTTCAGAAGTCTTGCTCTACATATTTCGTCTCTATGTCATGTATCTTCTTTTTTTATGGTGTCAAGGTCATGTAATGGTCTATTTTGGTTTCCCCACTATGCCTGGGATGAAGATGTAATGTACTTGGTTTTCATATGTAATTTTCTGATGTATCCCCACTTGGTTGGGTGGATGATCCCCACGTGGTTGGGTGAAGGATGTATTGTATGAGTTTGTGGTGATAGAAGGTCTTTTATGATGTTATTTCATGGTTCATCTTAGCAAGAAACACTTTTGCCAGATTCTGCCTTACAATCAGGGGATCATGGTATAAGCACAGCAGGGCAGCAGCATGTACTCAGGGGAGCACAACCCTTTGCCCTTTATGACAAGGGCTGAGACGAAAGAGGATCTTGTGTGCCATCAAATCCAAAAGGGGGAGTTGTTTGGCATTAGGCATAGGGTTTATTGCTTATTGGCTTCTGGTGTTGTCCTTGATGGCAACTATCTTGGTGACAGATCTCGTTCAGGCACTCAGGAAAGAAGAAAAAAGACATATATGCAGGTTCATCTAGACCGAAAGACGCGTATAGATGGGTTATTACATTACAAAAAAGCACGTATATGTGGGGAACTTACTTCTTGGCCATGGTAGTTAGCCCCTTGGATTTTGAACCTATGGTTTTTGGCACCATGCATTCATCAGATGGTTGATCCTAGTTTTGGTTCATGGTATTGAAATGTTATGGTTTTGGACCGTGGTATTGTGGAAGGCCTAAGAGTATAAAAGAGGAAGGAGATCATGTGGCAAATGATCATCTGAATTATCATTGAATATCTGAAAAAGTGGTAGATCTGAATGCTGGTAATTGGGTTATGGTGCATATCTGGATCTGAAAAAAGGAGGAACCTTAGCACAAAGAAGAAGAATAAGTTCTATTGATGGGTCATAATCTTTAAGCTTGAATGATAGTATCTTTATATGATTCTGGTCTGTTATATGTGGCACTTGCTTGATCTATAACACTGATAATCTGGATTAATTAGTGTTTTTTGAATATCTAAAAGAGCGAATTATCCTTTATAGATCTGTACGCAGGTTCAGTGAAGCGAAGGCGCATATACACGCTGGTTCAATGAATGAAAACTGCGTATACGCAGGTTGTTCCAAACACAGAAGCGTATGCACGCATGTTGCAGGTTATTGAAATAGCGTATGTAGTTTAAGTTGTGATCTAGCTGCTTCTGTTTATTGCTATTTTGTTCTAGGTTCAGTGTTTGGTGTGTGGTTTCTGGTACTATGTTTTGGATATAGCTGTCAGAGAAGCATCTACTTGATTCAGATCTAATTGGTGGAAAGGAGATTGGTTGATTCTTGATGATTGATTGATGTTTATGGATCCAATATGAAAATTTATGAAATGTGGTCCCTAGAAGAAAGAGAAGGTTGTAGCCTTCTATAGGCCAGCACCTACGTACTAGTATCTTGGCTAGTGCAAGAGCTAAAGGGGGTTGTAGCTCCCTTCCAGGTGAAGCTAGAGAACGAGAGAGGGTTGTAGCTCTCTGCAGGTTGCAGCCTGCGTACTGGTAAAGGACTGCACCAGTACATTGTAAATGAAGTTTCTAATTTAAAATAAGATAGCGACGAATTGCAGCAGGTGGTTTTCACCCACATTGGGTTTCCACCTTATATCTTGTGTTCTTGTGCATGATTGTCTTTCTATTCTGTTTACTATCTCTGGTTACTGGTTATTTGTTTCTGCAACACATATTAACAATCATCATCAGAAAGATAAAATAAATTAAAAGATTGCTTTATATACGCGGTTTTCCTTCTGCATAGTTGCGTATATAAGCGGGTTTAATTAACTAAAGTAGCGTATATCATTTGTTTTGAAAAGGAATATTTGACTTGATAATACTGATTCACCCCCCCCTCTTAGTATTATTTCCAACAATTGGTATCAGAGCAGGTCCTTCAGAAGAAGCTTGATCGCTTGAAGGAAGATCTTTCGTCATGAGCAACTACAAGAGGGAAGCATCAATCAGGCCACCGATTTTTGATGGGACAAACTTCGTATATTGGAAGGTAAGAGTTACTGCCTATCTTCAATATCTTGGTATAGAAGTCTGGGATATCATAGATACAGGGTATACTTTTCCATCAGTAACTCCTACAGATCTGACTGAGAAAAATAAATATGAAACAAATGCAAAGGCGGTCAATACTCTATTAGGATGCCTATCTCAATCAGAATTTGTCAAGGTAATGCAATTTAAATCCAAAAAAGAGATATGGGACAAGATAATTCTGAGCTATGAAGGAGATGACCAGGTAAAACAAGCAAAACTTCAAACCCTTAGTATTCAGTATGAAAATCTCAAGATGTATAATGATGAAAGTGTGGCTAATTATTTTCTTCGTGTAGATGAGATTGTTAATTGTATGAAAAAATTGGGTGAAGAAATAAAAGAGGCTGTTGTGGTTGAAAAAGTTCTAAGGTCTTTGTCCTCTAGATTTGAATCTAAAGTTTCCGCTATAGAAGAAAAGGAGAATCTACAAAACCTTAAAATGTCACAGCTGCACGGAATTCTAACTCGTTATGAAATCAGGAAAGGAGGTCCGTCAGATAGGAGAGTAGCTGCCTTCAAGGCTTTAGGCAAAGGAGAGTACTATGAGTCAAGACATGTGTCAGAAGAAGAAGAAGAATCAAATTTTGTCATAAATCTTCAACGGGGTACTGGAAGATTCATAGGTAAGTTGCCTTTCAAATGTTTTGCTTGTGGAAGAGTAGGTCACTATGCTGCCAAATGTCCTCACAAGGATAAGATTTACAAGGGGAAGGAACCTGTTAGATGGAACAAGAAACAGAATGAGAATAAGAAAAGCTATTACACTCATGAAGATAGTGATGTACTATCCAATAGTGATGAAGATGAACGAGGTAATCACTATAAACTTTTAATGGCCTTTGAAGATGATGATTACATGGCTGCTATAGATGTGGGTGGTTTTTATGAAGAGATTTCTAGACTCAAAACATGTTTAGAAGAAAATAATATGATCATTGATACTCTGCAATTTCAACTTGATGAAAAGGAAAAATTTCTTGAGAGGTTAGAATGTGAAATTGTTGGCGTTAGAAAAGAAATTGAGAAAACAAAGGCCCTTAATCTTAAATTTGTTAAATGCTCTGAAACTCAAGATGAAATTATCAATCTACAACTTTCTCCTCTAATCAAGATAGGTCTGGGGTATAATGGTGAAACATCTCAAGCTTCCACCTCCAAAAGTTATCTTGATGCAGCAAAAAGGAGCGAGAAAAGACCTAATAGAAATCATCAAGTAAATCAAGGACAGTCTTCCGCAACAAAGACTATCAAGAAAATCGGGGGCATGCTACCTTAAGGACAAACAGAAGCTACAACCAGCCACAAGTAAAATCTTCCCAATTTTCAGAAGTTCAAAGTATTTCAAATGGACGTGAAATCAGCCTTTCTGAATGGAGACCTAGAAGAAGAAGTGTACATTGAGCAACCAGATGGGTTCATTCTTGGAAATTATCCAAATCTTGTATGTAGACTAAAAAAGGCTCTCTATGGTCTTAAATAGGCTCCAAGGGCTTAGTACTATCGTTTGGACAAATATCTTCATCAACAAGGATTTTCAAAAGGTTCAGCAGATAGCAATCTTTATATAAAAATTGAAAATGACAAATTGCTAATACTTGTGTATGTAGATGACCTTATCTTTGGCAGCAATGAAGAAGCTATGAGTCAAAGCTTTGCCTTCGTGATGCAGAAAGAATTTGAAATGTCTTTGCTCGGAGAACTGACATATTTTCTTGGATTGCAAATCCAATAAAATGAAGGCGGGATCTTCTTGTCTCAAACAAAGTACCTCAAGAATATTCTGAAGAAGTATGGCATGGAAGATTCAAAACCAGTATGTACCCCTATGGTTACAGGATGCAGTCTCAGTGCAAATGATGAATCAGCAACAGTGCATCAACCAACCTATAGATGCATGATTGGAAGTCTACTTTATTTAACAGGTACCCGACCAGACATCATGCATGCAGTGGGAATAGTTGGAACATTTCAGGCAAATCCTAAGGAAACTCATCTTCAGGCAGTAAAGAGAATTTTCAAGTATCTTCAAGGAACTCAAAACTATGGCTTATGGTATCCTAGAGATACAGATCTCACTCTTCATGCTTATACATATGCAGATTGGGTTGGAAGTGTGGATGATAGGAAGAGCACAAGTGGTGGTGCATTCTTTGTGGGTTCCAGATTAGTATCTTGGTTCAGCAAGAAACAGAGTTCGATTTCTTTATCTACAGCTGAAGCAGAATATGTGGCAGCGACATCTTGTTGCACTCAACTCCTTTGGATGATGCAAACCTTGCAGGATTTTCATATCACTTGTACACCACCTATCTCCATCTTATGTGATAATACAAGTGCAATCAACATTTCAAAGAACCCAGTCATGCATTCAAAGCCCAAGCACGTACCGATCAAGTATCACTTTCTCCGAGAACAAGTGTTGGAACAAAAGGTCAAATTGGAGTATGTTCCTTGTAAGGAACAAGTGGCTGATATTCTCACCAAACCACTTCCCAAGGAAACATTTGAATATCTCAAACAAAAGCTGGGAGTAGTTGATGCATCATCCTGCTGTTAAATCTTGTCAGTTTCAGAGAAAAATGGGTGTACGCGTGTTTCCTGAGGAGAATCCACGTACATACGCCAGTTGGTGTAGAACAAGTCGCGTATATGGAGGCTTGATGGATATCAAAAGGGACAGGCTCTGGTTGGAAATTGTCTGATATGGGTCTGAAAGAGACCATCTGGCACAGGTTCAGGGGGAGCAGATAAACTTCTAGTGATGCATTGTTGGCATTGACTTAGAAGCTTGTGGTTCTTGTTCATAGTTGTTGTTGGTAGAACAAGTGCCGAGGGAGAATAGAAGGAAATCATGGTTGCTGATCTGAATGGTGATTGACAGATGTTGCGGCTTGGTGACTTTCATAAGTCTTGCTCTACATATTTTGTCTCTATGTCATGTATCTTCTTTTTTTATGGTGTCAAGGTCATGTAACGGCCTATTTTGGTTTCCCCACTATGCCTGGGATGAAGATGTAATGTACTTGGTTGTCATATGTAATTTTCTGATGTATCCCCACTTGGTTGGGTGGATGATCCCCACGTGGTTGGGTGAAGGATGTATGTATTGAGTCTTGTGGTGATAGGAAGGTCTTTTATGATGTATATGTCATGGTTGGTCTTGCAGAACATCTTTTGCAGATCTTGCCTACAATCAGGGGGAGCATGGTCAGCACAGTAGGGCAGAGCATGTACTCAGGGGGAGCACAACCCTTTTCCCTTGATGAAAAAGGGGGAGAATGAAAGAGGATCTTGGTATTGCCATCAAGTCCAAAGGGGGAGATTGTTGGCATTATGGCATAGGTTTGATGTTATGGCTCTGGTGTTGTCCTTGATGGCAACTCATCTTGGTGACAGATCTCAGTTCAGGCACTTAGAAAGAATAAAAAGACATATACTCAGGTTCATCTAGACGAAGACACGTATACACGTGGGTTATACATTAAAAAAGTGTGTATATGTTGGGGAACTTACTCTTGGTCCATGGTAGTTAGTCCTTGGGCTTTGAACCTATGGTTTTGGACCATGGCATCTCGTCAGATGTGCTGATCCCTAGTTTCGGGTTCATGGTATTGAAATGTTATGGTTTTGGACCGTGGTATTGTGGAAGGCCTAAGAGTATAAATGATGAAGGAGATCATGTGGCAAATGATCATATGAATTATCATTGAATATCTGAAAAAGTGGTAGATCTAAATGCTAGTAATTGGGTTATGGTGCAGATCTGGATCTGAATAAAGGAGGAACCTTAGCGCAAAGAAGAAGAATAAGTTCTATTGATGGGTCATAATCTTTAAGCTTGAATGATAGTATCTTTATATGATGTTGGTCTGTTATATGTGGCGCTTGCTTGATCTATAACACTGATAATCTGGGTTAATTAGTGTTTTTTTGAATATCTGAAAGAGCGAATTATCCTTTATAGATCTATACACAGGTTCAGTGAATGAAAACAGTGTATACGCAGGTTGTTCCAAACACAGAAGCGTATGCACACATGTTGCAGATTATTGAAATAGCATATGTACTTTAAGTTGTGATCTAGCTGCTTCTGTTTATTGTTGCTGTGTTCTGGGTTCAGTGTTTGGTGTGTGGTTTCTGGTACTGTGTTTTGGATATAGCTGTCAGAGAAGTATCTACTTCATTCAGATCTAATTGGTGGAAAGGAGATTGGTTGATTCTTGATGATTGATTGATGTTTATGGATCCAGTCTGAAAATTTATGAAACGTGGTCGCTAGAAGAAGGAGAAGGTTGTAGCCTTCTGTAGGCCAGCACCTACATACTAGTATATGGGCTAGTGCAAGAGCTAAAGGGGGTTGTAGCTCCCTTCCAAGTGAAGCTGGAGAACGAGAGAGGGTTGTAGCTCTCTGCAGGTTGCAACCTGCATACTGGTAAAGGACTGCACCATTACATTGTAAATAAAGTTTATAATTTAAAAGAAGATAGAGACGAATTGCAGCAGGTGGTTTTCACCCACATTGGGTTTCCACCTTATATCTTGTGTTCTTGTGCATGATTGTCCTTCTGTTCTATTTACTGTCTCTGATTATTGTTTATTTGTTTCTACAACACAGATTAACAATCATCATGAGAAAGATAAAGTAAATTAAAAGATTTATGTATATACGCGGTTTTCCTTCTGCATAGTTGCGTATATACGCAGGTTTAATTAACTAAAGTAGCGTATATCATTTGTTTTGAAAAGGAATATTTGAATTGATAATACTGATTCACCCCCCCTCTCAGTATTATTTCCAACAATTTAATGGTCAGATTTTTGAGTTATGGAAACTCAAGATGGAGGAAATGTTGGTGGATAAAGATCAGTGGATCGTAGTAGATCTGGGTACTAAACCAATGGGAGTGTCTGATGAAGAATGGAAGAAGTTGGATTGGAAGGCTAAGAGAACAATATAATTTTTTGTCTCAGATACAGTATTGCTGAATGTATCAAGGGAAGCTACAAACAAGGCTTTGTGGGACAAGTTAGGGACTTTGTACCAATCTAAGTCTCTCGTGACTAAACGGTTCCTATGGAAAAGGTTGTATAACCTGAGGATGAAAGATGGAGACTCAGTGAAAAAACATCTAAATGTAGTTAATTCTGTGTTAAGTCAGTTATTATATGTTGATATTAAAATTTCAGATGAAGATAAGTGCATCAGTTTGTTGTATTCTCTACCAAATTCATGGGATAGACTGGTTATTGCAATAGGTAGCAATGGAACTGCCTTGCAGTTTGATGAAATAGTCTCATCCTTGCTGATCGAGGAGATGAGACGAAAAAGTATGGAGAGCCAGAATGGTGATGCCCTTGTCTATACAAGGACGGTCCCAAAACATAAACAAAAAATAAGTTATCGAGTGGGAGATCTAAATCGAGAGGTAGATCTAAATCTCCAGGAAAACCTGTAAAGGTGGTGTTCTGGAAATGCGGAAAGGAAGGGCACTACAGAAGGGACTGTAAATCTAAAACTCCTAATAAAGAAAATGGATTTGATGATTCTCCTTCTGCAGAGGCAAAAACCACCTCAGATGAAGGTGGGGATGTGTACTTGGCTTCTTCAAGTACACATGTAGATCACGGGGCATGGTTGATTGACTCAGTGCATCATTTCACTTCACTCCCCATAAAGTGGTTCTGCGAGTATGAGAAATATGATGGTGGTGATGTCTTCTTGGGGGATGATAGGAAGGCTGGAATCGTTGGTCGCGGAAAAGTAGAGTTGAAGTTGCAAGGTGGAAGGGTTAGAACACTTCCATATGTTCTACATATTCCTGCATTAGACATAAATCTTACTTCTATAAGAAAGTTGGATGATGCAGGTGTAAAAACAGTGTTCAAGAAGGATACCTGCAAGATGGTTCGAGGGGCACTGGTATTAATGCGGGGAGTTCGAATTGGAACTCTGTACAAGCTGAAAGGTAGCACTGTTGTTGATGGGTGCAATAGTTCCATGGTTCCTGAAAGTGGAGCAGAAAATATAGTGGTCTCTGGAGAGAAGACCATGTTGTGGCATCAAAGGCTTGGACATATTAGAGAGAAGGGCCTTCAAATACTTCATGGTAAAGGTATGGTAGAAGGTATGAGTAATTTCTCTCTAGATTTTTATTTCTGTGAAAATTGTGTATATGGGAAGCAGAATCGGGTGAGTTTCCCCTCTGGTGGTAAGAGGGCGAAACAGATATTAGAGCTTGTGCACAATGATGTGTTTGGACCTGTGAAGGTTCCATCACTGGGTAATTTCATGTACTATATATCATTTATAAATGACTTCTCAAGGAATATATGGATATATTTCCTTAACAAGAAATCTGAAGTCTTTGACAGGTTTAAAGAATTTAAGGCTCTGGTGGAAAACCAGAAAGAGAAGAAGATAAAGGTGCTGAGGACAGATAACGATGAAGAGTTTTGCAGTAAGGAATTTGAATAATTCTGTAAGAAGTGTGGTATAGCATGGCAGAAGACTACTCCATATACACCTCAGCAAAGTGGATTTGCAGAAAGAATGAACAAGACATTGATGGAAAGGGCAAGAAACATGCTCAGTGGTGCCAGGTTAGGACAGGAATTCTAGGCATAGGCGGTGGAGATAGCATGTTACCTAGTCAATAGATCACCTTCATCAGTGTTGGAGGATAAGACTCCACAAGAGGTATGGATTGGTAAGAAACCCTCTCTTTCACATCTAAGGGTATTTGGATGTTATGTATATGTAGATGTTCCAAAGGATAAACAAACCAAGTTGGATAGTAAATCTGAAAAGTGCATTTTTATTGGGTATATGGATGGTATAAAGGGTTATAAGCTTTGGAACCCAGTAATAAGGAAGGTTGTGTACAGCCGAGATGTGGTGTTCAGAGAGGTGAAAGATGTTATTAAACATGAATTCCAACCAAAGGAACCTGAGAAGATAGAGTTTGAGCTAAAGGAGGAAGAATCAAACTCTACGGTTGAGGAGGAATCAGAAGATGAAAAGCCACAAACTCCAGGTGTGAGAAGATTAGTTCGAGAAAGAAGGTAGCCAGAAAGGTATAGTCCATCTGCATTCTATTCAAATTTTTCTTTATCTATTACTGATGATGATCCCATAACTGTGAAGGAAGCAGTAGATTTAGAGGATGGAAAACTCTGGAAAGAGGCCATGGTTGATGAAATGGAATCTTTGCACAAAAATGAGGCTTGGGATTTGGTGGATTTGCCGGCTAGAAGGAAACCCATTGCCAGCAAATGGGTGTTCAAGAAGAATACAAATGTAGAAGGAAAGGTGGAGAAATACAAAGCTCGATTGGTAGCAAAAGGTTATCCCCAGGTGCTAGGAATTGATTTTGGTGATATTTTTTCTACTATTGCCATGGTAACTTCTATTAGATTACTTTTATCTGTTGCTACTGCTTTTAATTTTGAGGTAGAACATATGGATGTGAAGACAACATTTCTTTACTGGGATCTAGAAAAGGAGATCTACATGAAGCAACCTAAAGGCTTTGCAGTGAAGGGTAAGAAAGAACTAGTATGCAAGTTAAAGAAGTCTCTATATGGGTTAAAACAGTCACCAAGGATGTGGTATCATAAATTTGATACATTTATATGGGGACTTGACTTCACCGGAAGCAAAGCAAATCACTGTGTATATTTTAAATTAATTGGTGACCATCTTATTTATTTGGTCTTGTATGTGGATGATATGCTGCTGGTTGGAAATCACAAAGAAATTATCCAAGATTTGAAAACCCATTTGTCCTCCAAATTTGACACGAAAGATCTTGGTGCTGCAAACTATATTTTGGGCAGGGAAATTAAAAGAGATCAGAGAAAGAGGAAGCTTTGGTTAAACTAGAGGAAGTATGTCGAGACAATATTGCAGAGGTTTAATATGTAGGATAATAAACTGGTGAAGGTTCCTATTCCTATAGGTGTAAAGTTATCCATTGAACAGTGTCCCATGACACAAGAAGAGGAAGAGGACATATCCCATGTTCTATATGCAAGTGTAGCCGGTAGCCTGATGTATGTGATGGTCTGTACTAGACTAGACATTTCACATGCAATGGGAGTATTGAGCAGGTTTATGTCAAAACTAGGGAAGGAGCTCTGGATAGCAGTGAAGCGGGTTTTTAGGTATTTGCGTGGCACTAGTGATTATGGTTTGTGCTACCAAGGAATACCAGGATTGGACAGAGTGTTGGATATTCTGGCTTTGTTGATGTACACTGGGCTAGAGATCTGGATTAGAAAAGATATACAAGTGGGTATGTGTTTAACCTATTTGGATGTGCAGTGAGTTGGATGAGTAAGAAAAAATCTGTAGAGGCAGTATCAACTACAAAGGCACAATACATGGTAACCACTGATGCAAGCAAGGAAGCAATTTGGTTGCAGAGATTGTGTTCAAGTATGGGGTTAGTACAGGGAGCTATAAGGATAGGCTGTGATAGCCAAAGTCCAAATTTCTTGGAAAAGAACCCTACATATCATTTAAAGACAAAGCACATTGATGTTTAGTATCACTTTGTGAGGGATATGATAGAAGACAAAAAGGTGTTGCTGGTAAAGGTGGACACCTTGAAGAATACTACAGATGCATTGACAAAATCTATGCGCTCTGAGAAGTTGTCTTGGTGTAGAGAAACAATGGGTATTGCAGGGATGGATAAATTACTAATCTCTCTTGTGGCCCCCTGTGGAAGAAAAACAATAAGTGGGAGAATGTTGGGTTGTGTTATATTCTTTCCATGACTAGCCCACATAGTTAACCGGGGGGTTAGAAGGGGGGTGAAGACCCCCCTTCGTTGCGCCAATTGCGTAGCGGTGGGGAGTCACAGGGGGTTTGAGGGGTGCAGGTAACCCCACTCTATGGGGTTTGTTTTTGGACCCTATATTAGGTTGGGCGGACCTACCTATGATTTTGTGCATGATTTTTTGCACATGGTTTTGGACGCGATGGTTTTCGGTCAATGGTTTTGGATGCGATGGTTTTTCGGTCCATGGTATTGGATGCTTCAACATTTATAAATATGTATTGTAACATTGAAATGAATATAATGAAAAATCAAGCTGGTAGTCCCGATTTTTGGATCCAGGGGAAAATCTTTGTGTATATGTGTTTTACGTGTTATGCTCTCGCATTGTTTATTTTTTGTGTTTCAGTTCCTGTATGGGGTTAAAACCTACAGTAAAGTGGTCTAAAACCTCAATGGGACCTAGGGGATAACTACCTGAGTGGTTGGGATGGTTCCTGGGAGTCTTGTAGTTGATGTGGAAGGTATGTATGTTGTGTTTCCAGTGATTCCTCTTCCATAAGGTTACAAAGGAGGTTGAATATAATCATAGTAGCATCTCGACACATGTTTACCTTGATTGGATAGTTACTTGGGTAGATGTTGGAGGAGGGTGTTACACAGTTCCTCCCATAGAAAGGCATGCGAACGACTGTGGAATTTTTTAGCTAGTTCTAAGCCAGTGACCCTATATTCTATGCCACTTTTCAGGGCCAAGACTCAGGCCACTACCCATAATTTAATGAGAATTTCATAAATGAAAAAAAAAATGGAATAAGGCTACTAATACTTGGTACAAGTACTTGATCTAACCCCTACTAGTCATGACATTCATTTCGTCAAACATGTCACAAATATGAAATATACAAGTTATAACAACATATTTGAGCATAGGGGTCTCATACTTATCTGAGATTCATAAGGAAGTATTGATGCCTTATCACAATAGTTGCATTATCATCTATTAGGTAATATATTCATTACTCATTCATTTCCTAATCAAAACATGATGAGAGCCATACATTAAGACTCTCATAAAACATCCTCTTAACCATAATATATTCAACATAAATAACATGAAAGATAAAACCACATATGAAAAAGTATATTTACCCATCAAATACAAGAGGAAAGAAGCTCTTATTAACATATGAAAAATACAACTGGGTTTGGGACTTCCATGTACCACCCGACCATAGATTGTCTGAACCAAATATTTCTTGTAGCCAATCACCCCCATGCCATATTCTAAGCATGAATGTGGGATCTCATGGAACAAATCAAACAAAACCAAACCAGGGCTTCAAAAGGCCAAATCACCTCAACCCTCAACTTGTGATTCCACCTCACAGTTGGACATCACTAACCATCACCAGATTGGTCTCTACCCAAGTTGTCTAGGGCTCAAGAGTGTTTGTTCCAGCTAGGGCTTCCAAGACTAGTAACCAAACCCACAATTGTTTTCGAGCTTCCAACATGTTTATCCAAGCAAGGCTTCCAAGACTAGTAACTCAACCCACCAAGGGCTTCCAGAGCATTTGTCCAACCAAGGATTCCAAGACTAGTAGCTCAACCCAAGTTGTTACATGGCTTCTAGAGTGTTTGTCCAACCAAGGCTTTTAAGAACTAGTAACTCAATCCACAACCATAAGGATCGTGAGAACCAACCAGAAAACTAAAGGAAAGACACCCACAACACCATGGATATCCAAGAAATGGCAAGGCTAGGAGAATCCACCATCAATCTAGGAAATCCTCCATGCCAATGATAAATCATAACCAATAAACGACAAAAATGTGTCATGCATGCAAAAATAAGCAAGGAAATCACACATGCAACTCGATACCTTCAAGAAAAACTCATTGTAGTTGTTGATCCCGATATCCTCTTACGCTTTCCTACTCTTCCTTGTGCCTTCTCACTCCAATCCCAAGTATGCCACACTCCCCCAAGAGTGCTCCAAGAAAACTCTAAGTGTCCAAGAGTATGAAAGAGAGAGGGTAGAAAATGAGAGGTCCAAAACTGAACTGAAAAAAGCTAACACTAACAAAAGCCATGAAATGATCCTAAAAACCCTTTTTATCATTGAGGCCTTTATTTCCTTCACTTTTTGTTATTTTTCCTTCATTTTCCTTCTCACGTGCAACCTGTGACCTTTCATCTTCCTTTTCTCCTAGCTTCCATTATTTTAATAAATAATTGTCAAATAATGTCTCTTGCTTTTCCAAATCCTTTTGCATTTCCTTTGCCAATTTCCTTAGCCATAATAAACCAAATGAACACCCATTAGGATGTTTTTCCCACCATCCAGCTTGGGATACATGTCTCATGACCCTGGTCTTATATTTTTTTACATGGATTTTTAACCAGGGTTGTTAGAGAACCCTCCCCCTTCGTAGAACACCTCCCTCAGTGTTCAATGACACCTACAACCAACAAGACCACTGACAACCAAAACATACTACCCGTGGGGCTTTATAACACAACTCGTTGTAGTATTTACAATGACATCCTGTTGAAAACATGACAATTATATCGTTTATTGGAGCTTTATAACACAACTCATTACAATATTTACAATAACAACCACATATACTCTTATACACATTTGCTTCAACCAACAAATAATCATATTGTCTATGGAACTTTATAAATCTAGTTTGATGTAATGTTTACAATAATATACACATATGCACATTTTCTCAACCAACAAATAAAAAGATATGATGCATGCATCTGCAACAACGGAATCTAGAGGCTCACACCTCCACCCCCAAAGAAGTACCAATATTCACCTCCTTCCCAAGAAGTCCAGAATCCACTACCAAAGTCAAAACTGCATCCAATGTCCAACGCTACTTGTCCACTCAATGAACAGTCACTGACTTATTATTTGAGGGTGCACTCCTAATGTGCATATGACTCCATTTTGCAATGCTAATGACCAAAATCAATGTATTCCCCAGCCTTCCCTTCTCTACTACACAGTCCCTCAAGAAATATGGTCAACCCCTTTCGTGTAGTCACACACCTTCGAAGCTTCGAGGGCATCCCCTTCTCTACTACACAGTCCCTCAGGAAACCCCTCCCTTGGCAAGGTTTCCTCACATTGGAAGGTCCAAAAACCAAGGCATATCCTTGCCTCAAAACCATCATACCATTCATAGCCTACTCATGGAAATCAATGGACACTATTGGGTACCAGTGTCCCACAATGGCGCTGCTCTTGAAGTGCTTTACCAACATATTGTTTCCTGTTCCAATTCTATTCACTGTTGCTACTAACATTCTTTGATAAAAAATTCCAATTACCCAAAATAGGCATTCTTATGCTTTCCTGTACCAAGCACATAATTTCCATTAGATTCAAAATATGTTGAAATAAATTCACATCATACCTCATTGGTATCTTGTCAATGAGGTACACTCGCAATTCTATTCACAACCTATCACAACAAGTCAAACTAGTTGTTTTACCAAATCATCATGTATAAACATATCACACCCAGTTAGCTCAAAACATAAACATCATAATCAAAAGCATAGATCACATGTGACTATCATAACTCAAAGTCATAGATCACATGCATAATAAAACTAAAATAAAATACTGATACTAATCATTAAATCGGTCCTTAACTTTTACATTTGTCCTTTTCATACTCACACTGGATCAGGTGCCACACTCGATAAACACCTAGTGCCTTTTTCTTTTCTTCAATCATGTACACATACACAATGTACATCCCAACACATACATCCACATATAGCGTACGACACCACATAATTCA
The DNA here is from genome assembly GCA_000404065.3 of Pinus taeda. NCBI lineage: Eukaryota > Viridiplantae > Streptophyta > Pinopsida > Pinales > Pinaceae > Pinus > Pinus taeda. The sequence continues at coordinate 240,698 of APFE030383041.1, read as the reverse complement.
TACACCTACACTTGATATACATCATGACACATACACCTACACATGGTTTACAACACAACACAATACATACTCCTACATCTGGTGTACAACACAATCCACATATGTACACATAGTATAACAAAACAAATACACATGCCATCATGCCACGACTACACAATGCACATATGTATTTCTACATGTACACAATACATGTATGACATGCGCACAATACAACATGTACACTAGTACCACATGTACAAAAAGTACACAGTACCACCTGCACACAACACCACCTGCACAACATGTACACGACATCACATGTACACAACACCATCTTCACAATGTGTACACAACGTCACATGTACACTGCACCACCTATACAACATTTACACAACACCACATACACTACATGTACATGATACCACATGTACACAATGCCACATGCATGACATGTACATAGCACCACCTGCACACAGCACCACATGTACAACATATACATAGCACCACATGCACATAGTACCACATGTACAATCATGCACACAACACCATATGTACATAGCACCACATGTACAACATGCACACAACACCATATGTACATAGAATTGCATATACAACATGTACATAGCACCATATGTACACAAAACTGCATATCCAACATGCGCAGGACACAATAAGCACTCAACACCGCATATCCAACATATGCACAAAACATTATGTACACAACACTGCATACCAACATGTACACAGCACCATATATACCCGACAGTACACATGCAATATACACACAACGCCATATATACAACAAGAACACAACATCGTATGTACACAATACTACATATGCTACATGTAAATAACACTAGTACTGCACATCCTAAGGCCACATTCTCCTTACCAAACAACCTTTCTTATAGTGTCTTATCTATGTTTGTCCCAACATGCTACATATCACATTGCATTCATTATGTTGATGTATTCTTCAACATTACCTATCATAACATAAAAATAGGCATAGTATAAACACATAATATCAATCACATCCAAATGATATTGACCTCATAGATTTGTAAGGACTACTCTTCCAAATTGATTCCTCATAATACTAAGAACCTCTTCATGCCATTAACCTGCATAAGCAATCATTCCTCCACAAGCATGATCCTTGACGACCATGTTAGACAATAGCATACATACATCCATCCATACATACATACATATATATAACATTAGTATAAAATAATCATGATATCTATCGACCCTGTTAGGCAACGACATACATACATGCATACATATATGTATACATATAGAGACATTAGCATAATCATGATCACAACATAATTACTAAATATCGCAAGGTCAAGGTTAAGAGAACCCTGTCTATCCATGCACAACATTAAGAACAACAATTCCCAACTTAGCCAAGGCATCTGATGCCTCAAATGCATTTATTTTATCTTTCTGTTACATTTTTCAAGATGGTTTTGTGATTGTCCATTTATCCTAATTGACCCAACCAATCCAACTTATTGTCATACTCCTGCCTTCAACTACCCTTATATATGCACTAACTCCATCAAGGTCTTACAGTACCTGTTTGGTTCGATTCTTCTCTCTTTGAGCTCCATTAACTTTCCTCTTTCCTAAACCAATTCCCAAGACCCTCAAAACACAAAAGGAAATAGCAAAAACAAACAAGAAGAAAACCATGAAAACTAATAACAATACAAAACCCCAAACAAAGTGGCATGGCCATGCACCAAACATAAATGAAACTGCAAATGAAGAACAAACTAGCAGCAAACATCATGACTCAATCCCCATGGGTTCCCAATGCTTCCAAGGAAAGCTCAACCCAAGCCTTCTTCAAGATTCCATGGCAATCTCTTTTACCATGTAATCCCCTGCATAATGCCATAAACACATAACTGTCAGTGCATAAATAAACATAACAACATACTAGTTACCTTACCTTGTTGTACCAAGCACATTGCCTTGTAACTTAACACATCCATGCCATCTCTCAAGGGAATCCAATTTGCTTGACGGATCCAACTATAACTAGAAACTAGATAATATATGTGTCAAATTCATGTTCATGAATATATCACATATCCACATAATGTCAAACAAAATCAAGGTTAATAAGACTTCATGTATGCAAAGCACTCATTCATTTGGAACTGCGATTTCCAAACATAGCCAAATGAAATCTCACCCAATTCATTTCTTTTACCTTTTACCTTGCTGCAATTGAGTCTTATTATATGCTATCACATCACCGAGTTGTTAGTTATATAGACAAATCAAGTGTTACCTTGTCATGCTAATGCCAAGCATGTTTCCCTGCAACTGCTCACAAATGTCAGTAACACGTTCCAAATATCAAGACATCATGTATATTAATTTGAAATCAACCTTTACCAAGATGAACAATCATGTCATAATCAATAGTAAACTTACATTCATTAGGGATAATACATAATTCTACAACTATCACCTACTTACACTCAAGTAAATACAAGTTATCTCAACACATGTGTTAGTACAACCATCTTAAAACAATATCATTCCTTCATGCAATCTTATAGACACATACTCATATTATGTAATTAATAAAACCTTCAAACACCAAATAATTGGCATAATCAAACTCATACCTTAATGTATCTTGGAGAGGTTATCACATCTGCATAATCAATCCAGATTAGTATGCCACAATATCACAAGTATATTGACTCATACTTGAATATCATAACCACAAACATCTACATAGATCAATCCAAATTAACACGATATATATATAACATTAATATCGCAAATGTAATGAGCATACTCATCATGCATATAACTAGAATGCATACAATAACAAGTTATTATCGTTTATGGCTAATTGATGCATGTGCATATAGCCACATTGATTAACTAGCATCTATCATGCATGTAACCATAACAACAATAGAATGATAAACATGTACATAAACCTAATGTGTATAACAACCATTAACCAACATACCTACATACCTAACATATAACATATATGACGATCTGCTCTTACCTCGAGGTCTAGTGTTGTGATCTCGCTCTGGTGATCTACATCTCCTGCTCTATCTAAGCCAACACATAAGCATCACAACATGCCAATAACATCATGATGATGGAAGACCACAACAATGACCATCACAATGCATCTCTTACCTACTATACATGCATAACTATGACCATGACAATGCATGCATACCAACATATAGACATTGACATGCATAACAAATGCATATACATCTGACATGCATTGATAACAAACACATCTTAATTACAACGTCATCAACTCCTACATGCCAACACAACTGTAAGAATGGCCATCACCATACATACATAACAAGAAAATATACAACCTACATGAATGCATGACAAACATATTCCGCCCATCCGGTCCGTGTTGAACCATGCTCTGATACCACTCTGTGGTATCAGATATCCCTCAAAGAGAACATAAACTAGACACTAAACAAAGAGAATGGAACCTGCTCTTATACCACTCAATAACACCCTCCTCCCACATTACCCAAGTTAAATGGTTCACTGAGGTAAACATGCAACGAAAGGCTACTATGATGTGATTCAACTCCCCATGTATAATTAAGGAAGTGGAACTAGAAAAACTAAACCAGTCTGACCTTCCACACATGCCACAAAACCTTCAGGAGCCAACCAACCCTTCCAGGTGACCAACCCGTGAGACAACTTGACATTTCACTAATATGGACCTCCAGTCGCTCCCGTGACAAGCCATGCATATGACTGAGGCCTTCCAGTCACTCCCACAATGAGGCATGCCATCATTTGTGGACTTTTTTTAGCTAGTTCTCAGCTAATGACCCCAACTGCTATGCCACTTTTTAGGGTCACAACTCGGGCCACTGCCCATAACTTCATGAAACTTTTACAAATGAAAAATAACAATGGAATAAGGCTACTAATGTAATTATTGATACAAGTACTTGATCTGACCCGTACTAGCCATGACATACATTTCATCAAACATGTCACAAATATGAAATCTGGAGTTCATAACAACATATCTAAGCATATGGGTCTCATACTTATCTGATATTTGTAAGGAAGTATTGATGCGTTATCCCAATAGTTGCATTATTATTTATTAGGGCATATATTCATTGTTCATTCATTTTCTAATCAAAATATGATGAGAGCCATACATCAAGATTGTCATAAAACATCCTCTTAACCAACATATATTCAACACAAATAACAAAGATATAACAACCATAAAAACCACATATGAACAAGTATCTTTACCTATCAAATACAAGAGGAAAGGAGCTCTTATTAGATATGAAAAATGAAACCACGTTTGGGACTTACACATACCACCCAACCATAGATTGGTTGAACCAGATCTTTCTTGCAATCAATCACCACCATGCTATATTCCATGCATGAATGTGGGATCTCATGGAAAAAATCAAACAAAACCAAAATAAGGTTTTCATATGCAAAACCACCTCAAACCTCAACCAGTGATTCCACCTCACGCTCGGACATCACTAACCATCATCAAATTGGTCTCTACCCAAGCTGTCCAGGGCTCTAGAGCATTTGTTTCAACCAGGGCTTCCAGGACTAGTACCTCAATCCACAATTGTTGTCAGGCTTCAAGAGTGTTTGTCCAACCAGTGCTTTTGGAACTAGTAACTCAACCCAAGCTGTTACAGGGCTTCTAGAGTGTTTATCCAACCAAGGCTTCAAGGAACTAGTAACTCAACCCATAACCATCAAGAACGTGAGAACCAACCATAATACAAAAGGAAAGACACCCACAACACCATGGCTATTTAGGAAATGACAAGGCTAGGAAAATCCATCATCAATCCAGGGAATTCTCCATGTCAATAACATATCATAACTAAGAAACCAAATGCATGTCCCATGCATGCCAAAACTAGCAATGAAATCCTACATGCAACTTGGTACCTGCAAGAAAAACCTACAGTAGATGTTGATCCTGATGCCCTCTTGCACTTTTTCTTTCTTCCTTGTGCCTTCTCTCTCCAATCCCAAGTATGCCGCACTCCTCCAAGAAGGCTCCAAGAAAACTCAAAGTGTCCAAGAGTATGAGAGAGAGTAGAAAATGAGAGCTCCAAAACTGAAATGACAAAGGCTAACACTAACAAAAACCATGAACTGATCCTTAGAAGCCTTTTTATCATTGAGGCCTTTTTTTTCCAATTTCCATTATTTTTCCTTCATTTTCCTCCTCACATGTGCCCTGTGACCTTTCACCTTCCTTTTCTCCTAATTTCCATTATTTTCATAAAAAAATGTCAAATAATGCCTCTTTCCTTTCCAAATAACCTTTCGTTAACCATAATAAACCAAATGAACACCCATTAGGATGTTATTCCCATCATTCAACTTTGAATATGTGCCCCATGACCTTGGTCTTATATTTTTTTTACGTGGATTTTTAACTAGGGTTGTTACACTCACTTTGCAAGGATTCTCAAATTATCTCAAGGATTGTCAAATGGAGGTATAAAAGATACCCCCTAATGTATGATGTCAAAAAAGAAACTAATGGCTAAAATATATTACATCAAAATAGTGAGTTTTGGTGATTAGAGGTAGGCTTGAATATTGGAACTATTGGGACTTGCAAAAGACAACAGCTGGATACATATGAGACACTTCCCAAAGGTATGCATACCCATACTCGGTTCAAAATGAACAAATCATGGCCTTTAACACAATACATTATAGACCCATGAAATATATACAATATCATGATCATGAAAGAGGTTACATAGTAGATCCAAGTCATTATATGTTGATCTTAAACCTGAAACAGTTAGAATGTGGATCTATGTCACTGCATATAGTAGGAGGATAGTGAACACCAAGGAATGTGCCCAAGTGAGTGAGGTAGTCTCCATCGTAGCATGGGTGAGGAAAAATGCATGAGTGAGGTAGCCTCAATACCCAAGGTATTCATCTCTTCTTGTTGGTGTGTCCCTATGTCATGTGAATATATGAACTAATTTCAAACATGAAATGGATTGTCTAACTACTAGGAATTGATGAATCCCAACAATAGATGTCAAGGAAACCACTAGTGATGAAAATGGTTCCTAAGGTACGTACCATATTCTAAGAAGTGCCAATAAACATGTTGATGTTGGACATTCATAGAATTGGTCAACAAGGTCCAATGAGGAGAACCTAATATGAAATGTAAGGAAGTCTACCACTGATCACCACATGCTCTAAGATATTAGCCCATTTATAGATATGTTCCTTAGATAATGAGTTAGTGTTGATGGGAAGAGATTCATTGAAAGAGAGCCATGATGTCTCCCCATCATTCAACCAAAAAAACTAAGAGGATAATGATAACTAATGTTGATAAAGACTTTATGAAACTTAATAAAAAGATAGCTAAAACAAAAAGTCAATAAAATTGCAAATGGGTAATTCTTAAACCTGAAATAGTTAGAATGTGGATCTATGTCACTGCATATAGTAGGAGGATAGTGAACACCAAGGAATGTGCCCAAGTGAGTGAGGCAATCTCCATCATAGCATGGGTGAGGAAACATGCATGAGTGAGGTAGCCTCAATACCCAAGGTATTCATCTCTTCTTGTTGGTATGTCCCTATGTCATGTGAATATATGAACTAATTTCAAACATGAAATGGATTGTCTAATTACTAGGAATTGATGAATCCCAACAATAGACGTCAAGGAAACCACTAGTGATGAAAATGGTTCCTATGGTACTTAGTATATTCTAAGAAGTGTCAATAGACATGTTGATGTTGGACATTCATGAAATTGGTCAACAAGGTTCAATGAGGAGAGCCTAATATCAAATGTAAGGAAGTTTGCCACTGATCACCACAAGCTCTAAGATACTAGCCCCTTTATAGATATGTTCCCTAGATAATGAGTTAGTGTTGATGAGAAGATATTTATTGAAGGAAAGCTATGATTTCTCCCCATCATTCAACCAGAAAAAAAACTAAGAGGATAATGATAACTAATGTTGGTAAAGACCTTATGAACAATTAATACAAAGATAACTAAAACAAAAGATCAATGAAATTAGAAATGGCTAATTCTAGCTAAAACTTCCTTTAAACACATATTAATACAACTCAATGTGAAATTGACAACTTAGAGTAAATAATATATATTAATATAACTCAATGTGAAATTAACAACTTAGAATAAATAATATATATTAATATAAATCAATGTGAAATTAACATTTTTTAATAGTTTTTTTTCCCTTATTCTAAATTCTCTCTTCAATATTAAATAATTTTTACTTTTCATTTAAATTAAATTTTATTTTTCCATTATTCTTTCTTTATCCTTTCGGTAAAATGTTAAATTTATAATCGATAAAATTTCTTAAAATGTAAAAATTCTTCTCTATGAATAATTGAATTTTTAAAAATATATATATTTATTAAATATTTATATTCTATGGTAAAAGACAATGAATAAGTATTCGAATGTTCTGTCCACGGACGGTCCTTAATTAAAGCACTAGGAGTGCGTACTTGCGGCATCATCCATGCGATTTAATTGTGTTGGGGTGATGACCTCCAGGGTTGGAATTTCAAAAAAAATCAGGCCATGACGTTTTTCAAAGTTTTTAATCTATTTTTATAATTTTAAGGTAGATTTTTGACGATTTTGTAATTTTTTAATCTGTATTTGAAGGGCAAATCACCCCATGACGGACAACTTGCTCGTCAAATTCCAACCCTGATGACCTCAACCATTCCCATTCCATTTATGGTGAGTATTCTATTTTATTTTTCAGTTTGGTAGATTTTTTTTTGGGTTTATAAGTTTTAGTTATATATTTTTGTAAAAATGAAGTGTTTTAATATTTTGAAAAATGTCTCATATATAAGTTTTAAACAGCTAAATCTTTTTTTTTTGAAGTTAGATTAATAATTTTAAAAAAAAAAATGTAGTTTTTCTTGTAATATGTTTTAAATTATTTTAGGACATATTTTTTTAGTTTAATGGTTTTTTTTTTTTTTTTAATTTAACAAATTTTTTTTTGAATCTAATAAAGATTAGTTGGAATGGAAATTTGAATTGTGAACTTTCTACGAATGAAATACTCAAAAAAAAAATTGTAATGAATTCATATATATAATTGGAAATACATTCTAAACAACATTAGAATCATAAATTTGAATTGTGAACTTTCTACAATTGAAATACTCAAAAATGGTATTTATCCCATAGGCTTCACCCAAATAAAATGTATTTTTTGAGTTTTCTTAAATATAAAGAGATTTATTTAGTAAATGTAAAAAGAGGCTTTATTTATTTATACTTTTAATTATATTTTTGTTTATTTACCATATTTCTGGACTAAGTATAAAAAGAGGTTTTGTTGTAGAATGCCTCTAGTATAATACCATAAGCCACAAAACCATATGCCTAAACCACTAGTTGTAAACTCTCATCCCTAGTCAAAATTAATCCTAAAATAATCTTGTATTATTAATAACTACCAAATAGACTAGGGAAATCATTAAGTTGCATTTTGCTTGTTTAATCACCATGAGATTTGTTGTTTAATCCTAAAATAATCTTGTATTATTAATGACTACCAAATAGACTAGGGAAATCATTAAGTTGCATTTTGCTTGTTTAATCACCATGGGATTTGTTATTCGAAGTGAACCAAATGAAGCAGGACTCTTGGAAACATATACCAAATGTCAAGGGAGGTTTGGTAGGATTGGATGGCTCGCATTTTTCCAAAAATTTGGTGGGGGTAATGAAGCTTTTACAAAAGAGTTTTCTCAAATATTCAATGGAATCCAAGCTCAAATTAGCGATTTACAACTCAAGATTATAGCGGAATCAACTCGGGATTATAGAGGAATTTATTCTCGAAGAAACCAAATTTCCGAGGGAAGTTTATAAATGGTTTAAGAATGGGAAGATGAAGATGAATGCATTGGCCACTAGGGAAAAAAATTGTCACCAAAAGATCAATCACCAATAAAATTCGAAAAAACAAAAATTTACACATACAACAAACTCAATAGTGAAAATAAGCAAAGTTGCAAAGTTTAAAAATGACAAAAATTTAGACCAACAAACTCAGTTTATGAAAGAAATTAAAGAAATAAAAATCCTTGATAGATATATCAAAGAAAAAAAAATCGAAGAATGAAAACTATTGTGAAGAAATCACAAAAAGAAGAAAGAAGTGTGTGTGGTCAAAAATGGCATTTTTATGTGGGACAAATTAATATCAGTTTGGCATGGCCCAATTCCTTTATGGAAAGAAGCCCATGATCTTCATTTGTCAGAACCTCTAGTTTCTGTATGGAATTCTGTGAAGGATGTTGTTCGTAGCTACGGTTTCCATCGCTCATGGACAACGGATCATCTTATTTGGATTGTGCCAAATGCAAAGTTGTCGGCTCGTGTTAAAGACATTTACTCTGATATGATTAAATCAAAGGCATCTAGTTCCTGTTCTATATATCCTCTGATCCTCTAGAAGTCGGGATGGCCTCTTAAAATGATTCTCTTCTCATGGCTGGTCTTCCACAACAGAAATTTGACTTGGGAAAATTTGAAGAAAAGGAACTGGCACGGACCGAGTAGAAGTTCTATGTGTGAATCAGCGGAGGAATCCAATTATCACATGTTCTTCCAATGCAAATCTTCTCTGCAAATCTGGTATGAATTGTCTCTGCTTTATGGTTTCCCTCATGTTGTTTTTGTTTCAATCCAGGCAGCTTTTGAATGGTGGTGTGCTCAAAGAGAATCATGGAGATCTCTTATTATCATTGTCCCATGGTGCGCATGGAAATGGAGGAACGAAAAAATCTTCAAAGACTCAAAGGACTCCCTAAAGTCTATCTTGCATCATATCATCTCCATCTATGATTCAATGCCATTAAAACAACCCAAAATGAAAAAATGTCACACGAAAGAGAAAGAATGTCCTCTCATCAGAGTTCCTTGTGCTTTTTTTGATGGGACCAAGCAACATAACATTTGTGGCTGCGGAGTCCACATTATTATGGACGAGAAGCTACAATACTTTATTTCATGGAACGGTGGGAAAGGCACTAATAGTTTCACTCAGGCGAGGGCTCTAGCAGGCCTGCTTGCTTTCTGTGTGTTTTTTGATATTCAGGAAATTTCAATTTATGGCGACTCAAAAACAAGGATTAAGGGTGCGCATGATGGACAGGATTATGTTTTTCTGGGGGTGCATGAGAAATTGCTCCATTCACCACATCTTCCGTTCCCAAAACTTCCAAGCTGACTGTCTGTCAAAGAAGGGGCTGATTTCAGATTCTGCCTCATGGTCCATGACGGTTATAGATGGAGAGTTCTCCTGCTTCATCCAGGACTTTTCTATTCCTGGGTTTTGAGTCTCTTTGGTTTTTATTACAGTGTCATTCTCTTCATCTTTTCTGCTTCTTTTAGTATATATCATGTCTTCTGGCTGTCCTTATACACAATCTCTTGTTTTAACATGTGTCTAGTCATTTGGTGCTCTTTTATCTGAAGATTGTTTCTAATTATGGACTGATGATTTTGGCTTCCATGTCCTTGGGAATTCCTATTCCTACAGGTTTTTTGTCTCATATTTTTCGGTCTGCTTCCTATTTTTGAGCCTTTTTTGTACCATCTGGATCTTTTATATTGACTCAATATAATACTATGATGCTTTTTTCTCTCTGAAAAAAGCAAAGGGGTGGATGTTGCCCTCATCATCCATGCAATTCAATTGTGCTTGATTGCTGACGTCCACCATTTCATTTATGGTGAATATTTTAATAAAAGTATTTTATTTTATTTTTCATTTTTGTTAGAAATTTGGTAGATTTTTTTGGATTTATAGTTTTAGTTATAATGAAAAATTAAGTGTTTTATTATTTAAAAATGCTCGATCTATATTTATTTATATAAATAATTTAAATAATTAAAGAAATTATTTTATGATATAATTTATTATTAATGTGTTTGAAATTTCTAAAATTTATTATTAAATAAAACTTTCCATAATTCTAACACCGATCAAAATATTAAATAAATATTTACAATTAAAAAAAACATTTTATACCAACCCAAAAATCCACATCTTAACTCAAATTATTCACTCCATTATACCAAAACAAAACTCCCTCTAAAACCAAAACTTATTGAACTGCTCCAAACACAAAAAACCCCATAACACCGCAAACTATTGAACTGTTTTTATTTTATGAACCGTTGGATGTGAGTTTCAGAGTTGCCTTAGTTAAATTTTTGGAAGTATTTCTGTATGTTTTTCTAGTTTAATTTTTTTAAAATTTAGTTGGAAGTTTGATAGTTAACTCATGCATAAAAAATTACTTTAATTTTAGAAATATTAAATCTATATAAAAAATAAAAAAATCAATTAAATAACATAAAAAAAATAAATTTAAACCAATTTAAATAACATAAATCAAAATAAATTTAAACCAAAAAATTCAAAAATTCAAACTAAAAAACAACTCTTGTATTTTCTCCTTCAAGGTGAGGTCCTGAATTTCCGAATTTCCCTTCAATTCAAACAAAAAACAACTCCTGAATTTTCTCCTCCAAGGTACGGTCCTGAATTTCCCTTCAAGGTACGGTCCTGCATTACAGTACAAGGATTGCGTGCATGCGTCATCATCCATGGAATTCAATTACGTGTGCGTGCTAACGTCATCCATTGCATTCCTATGGAGGCCAGACTTACAAATGCTTTTGGATAGTCATGGATCATGACCACCGCTACTAAGACTATGAAGAATCACGAGATGCCCAGTCTGTTATTACGCCATCCTGTCTGTCTCTCCGCTTTACACGTGCAACTGTAGCATCCACACCGGAGCCAACAATGACGGGCTGGTTCTTATTCTACGACTCCTGGTCCAACATCTTCAACCAAAAGATAGATATAGCTTTGAATCCGAATAAAGAGGAAGACAACATGACGTGCCCACCACACGATCTACGCTTGCTTTACGAAAAGGCCTACTTATAGAAAGCTAACTTATATGAAAAGCCACTTCTGCGTTCTCGCTTTGCACGCCCATACCAAACCAAATGAAATATGGGCAACTTCCCTGCGTCCTGTATAATGCCAGGGAAAGACAAGGAAACCATCCGGGTCATTTGCTCAGATGGCACGGTTAAAATCCTTAGCGAACCCCTCAGCGCCGCCCAGATCGTGCAGGAACTCCCTCTGCATCTAGTCTGTCACTCCGATTCGTTCTACATCGGCCAGAAGACGCCAGTTCTTTCTCCAAACGAGCAACTGAAGGCAGGCGACATCTACTTCCTTCTGCCCCAACACTTCTTTCACTCTCCCTTATCTCTGCTATCTCTCGCTTCCCTAATATCGCCGCCGCCGCCCCCAAGAGCTCCACCTACTTCCACCGCTCCCCTATCAGCTCCGCTTCGCAGTATTGAACGTGCGTCTGCTCTGTGCCAGCCGTTTGAGATGGAGAAGCGCAAAGTGCGCGGCGGACGACCGCGGATCAGAGTGTCCGCGGACTTTATTACAAAGCTTCTAGAAGACGGGCGATTAAACGTTGGCGAACGCGAGCATTCAGTAGGCACTCAGTCCTCAGATGATGTTGAGCACAGTCTATGCAATACCCGTGAATTGCAGAGGGATTATAAGCAGTTGGTGAAACCCAGAAGGCCACGGTGGACACCAAAGCTCGAGACCATCGAAGAAAAAGGATTGGTGGCTACAAGATATTCATGAAATTTGAGATCGACACAGATGAACAACTCTTGCATCACTGTAGTGTATACTGCTTTTTATCTCGGCATCTGTTTTGATTTAATCTACCCTAAGTAGGTCAAGATGTGTTGTTTAAAAGGACTGGTTCGTCACTGTAATTAACAATAGTAAACTTATTCTCATGTAACACATATATTGGGACAAAGTTTTACAAGTCTAGGAGAGAGTAATAGCAATCACAATAAAGGTTTATCTGTTTGGTATTTGGTATTGTTGTCAGGATCAGATCAGATGTAACTGTCCAAAAGCCTCATTGAATATTTTATAAAGCTAGGGAAATCCAGTATATTAAATAATAAAGGTCACCTGTTATATTTTTGTAAACAAATGCAAGGCAAAATGGATGGTAAATTGGATTATGTACTGGATAACAGTTAAGTTGATTTAATAAATAGATGTTGAAAATTAAAAAGAGTAAAACATGTATTTTTTTAGTAGTTGTTTAAAAAAAAAAAGTCTTATATACAATTTATTGGTGAGAGAATAACAAACATTTTTCTCAACCATCTAAAATATATCCAATTAACACATAAATTTTTTAAATTTTATTTGCGTATTTACAATATTATATATATAATGTGACACTATTAAAAGGAGTTGTTTTTAGTGAGATTTATTGGAAGATTTTCCGATGGGTTTTTCTAGTCTAATTTTTCCAAAATCTGGCAGGAATTTATTGAAATCACAAGCTTGATGGGTAACCCCTGCACAATTGAAATGCCCTAGGGGTTTTTCAGAGTGTTGAATCTATATATACAGTGAAAAAACCAGTATAAATAACACAAATCAAGTTTTTCAGGGTGTTGAATCCATATATATAGTTAAAAAACAGTTTAAATAACACAAATCAATATTTCACCTCACCCGAAAAATTTAAAAATCACACTTCAAGTATTTAAATTATAATAAATATTTACTTTCATTTATAATAAAAATTTAATTTTGATTTATAATCCCAAAAATTATATTTTTTTTGTATTACTAATATTTTTTTAAATATTATAGGTCAAGGTCATGTTAAGTATTATTATTGTTGGCACTAAAGCATAGGCATGTTTTGAAGAGTTGTGCAACTAAAAATTAGTTTGTCTGTAAAACAAGGATTGGTTTACACCACACACAATGACTATGTATTATTACTATGTATTATTGTGCAAGGAATAGTAATAGTGTCTAGAGTATCCATTTAAGGAATCTCTTTGAAAATATTGCATGTATAACTATTTTGTGATCATCGATGATTGCAATATGCTATAAAAGAATGTATGAGGAAAGAGTTTGCTTCTTTCTCGGCCTTTGGTGACATATTTAGAGCGTTGCTTATGTATGCAATATATAGATGAATGAGATAATGAAATACTCAAAGTTTCTTTTTTCGTGTGAATATTTTAAAATAAATCTACAATGATGAATGTTTCCATATGGCGGCTCTAATATGAATGCCTAGAATTTAGAATGTTTTTGTGTATGTATGATATTGATTATTCCATTTCTGAAATTCTCATGAGTATTTCATGTGAGACCACTTTTAGTTATTGAAGATTGAAGAAGTCGATGCTTAATCTACCCTTATTTCATTTAATCTACTCTAGATCAGCCAAGATGTGTTGTTTAATAGGACTAATTCGTGATGTTAAATGTGACGCTAAAACTAAGTATCCTCTACCTTTTCAAAAGCATATGTCCAACAACTTCACGTGTATGGAAAGGTTAAGTTAAATTGAAGCATATTATTTCATATAACAAAGCTTTCAGTGTTAGTGCAGGAAAGATCCTCCATATATACAGAAAGAAACGTTTAGAAATTTTTGAAACACTCGTAAGAGATAAGATATCATGTGTGGTAGTCAGCAAGATCATCTATATAATCGTGATGCTCAGCCAGAATGAGCGATAGCCCATTTGTGATCAAAGGATTTCGGCTCATAGATTTTATTTTCGAATTTGAAAGCCATTTTACTTATTTATGCGAAGATATGTTGATAGTTTGGAACATATTCTAGTCGGCCGTGCATAAGGCCCAACAACTTGAGAAGTTACCCTTCACTCCCCCTCTATTTCTTGCATTCCTTCTCAAACTTGTCTTCTTGTTTTCTCTCACTAACAACCATAGACCTAGAACTTCGCCAGTATACCCACCTGATGCCTTGGGATGGCCTTTGATTGGCGATACATTACAAATCCTTCTATGCCGAAGAAGGGGAAAACCCAACGAATTCTTTGACAATTGAACACAAAAATATGGAAACGTCTTTACCACATCCCTTACCCAACCGTTGTATTTTGCAGCCCCGAAGGAAACCACTTCTTGTTCACCAACGAGAATAAAACTGGTCACCTACGGTGACCTTAGTGTGGAAACTCTTTGGAAGTGCCATACTTAATGCCTCTAGAGACGATGACAAGCGGATAAGGAGAATGATGTTGATGATAATGCAACAAATGATATAAGGGAACAATGATTCATAGAAATTCTCAGATAAATATGAGAACCCTATGCTTCATGTTGTTGTTTACACTTGTAGATTACATATTTGTGATATGTTTGACGAAAAGCCTATCATGGCTAGTAGGGGTCCGGTTAAGGGCTTGTTCAAGTATTTACATTTGCATCATTGTTTCCTTGTTATCTCTCTGTTCTAAAGGTGTCATTCAATTATGGGCAGTGACCTCAAATCTGGGCCTGAAAAAGTGGCTCAAATCCTGAATACATTGACACAACACTGGGAAAAATACTCCCTAGACGCTGGCATGCCTTGACATGAGAGCGTCGAGAGCCTCCTGGATGTTGTCATGTCCATATCATGGGAGAGTCCAGGGGTCAAGTAGTCTAAAACCTTAGTGGGACTGTTTTGGAGAATTTAGCATCTACGGATAAACACTAATTCACTAGACAAGTAGTTGTGCCTAGAACAACAGTTTAAAGTGTTTTAGACTTTCCCTATAAGCAATAGATAAGAAGAGAGGATAGAAGGCCTACTTGTAGCTCAGCTTTCCCCTCTTCTCCCTTGTATCGATTCCATCGCTCTTTCTCGTACTTAATCCGCTTGAAAAGTACCCTGTCAACACAACAAAAGACGAAAATCGATCAAAGCCTATGATCCATTAAATATAAATGAAAGGAATCAGAAGCAATTCATACATATAAGAATTATGAAAGAATACATCATATGGAAAAAGATTCAAACACTTTATTAGATAGAAGAAGGAATTACAACCATCAGTGTCTGATTCAAAGTCATTCCTCCAGCTTGGATCCCATCCGCATCACATCAAAAGCAAGACAAGCTTGTGGCATCACATCATTTGCTCCAAAGTCAAGTCTCATAACAACATTATCTCCTTATAATTCAACATAATCCAGCCAACCCCTGATCACTTAGGTGAGTGGTCAATTTATAGGAAGATGAAGGATGTTTTGTCATTAATGGTGACATTGAATGGCCTTCCATACTTAGAATTAGTTCCATGGAGGAAGGGATGAGAGGATAGGATGATCCTTAATTCATTCCTCTGTCATTGTCGAGCTCATAGGAGTTGATAAGATGGGGAAACTTCTAGATAACTCCACAAGATAAGAATATTCCCCAAACCCTATGTGAATTTCGCTCATTCTCGCCCAGTGCAGGTGAAAGGAAGCCTAAGTGCTTTGCAAAGCACCCTCGCAGTGGACTTAATTGCTCTGCAACGCACCTTCTTAAGGGCTTACTTGCGCTGGTCCCTCTAGAGGTAATATATGGATGTCTTCAAGTCATGAAACAGTCTCGGAAGGAGTCATTCAAAGGGTTGACTTGTTTAGGGCATGAAACAACTGATTTTAGGGTTTGATGAGTCCTAAATCACTGATTTGAATGTTGGGATTTGATGTGCCCAAATGGATTTGTAATAGTTGCCCCCTAAAGCATGAAGTCAGAAAAATGCCAATGTCGAATGAAATGCTTTACGATGTGATGAGGAGGTATCGAAGTGGAAGGTGACATGCATCAATTACAATACATATATCATGATATTTGATTTTACATGAATTATTGAGGGAAGGCATACCCATGCTCAGTTTATAAACTTTCATTACATGTACATAAACAGTCGTCTACAGATATAAACCCATGATTGGAATGACTATCAATGTAAATCCATTGTACATATGATTTAGTACTCCTGATATCGCAGCCCAGATGGATGAAACTAGATCCAGGGTCTTCAATCTCATTCAATCGTTCGCTCAAGTATGAGCCGAACCATGTGAATATGTGATCTAAATTCCAACATGGGAAGACACCATCTGATTACCAGCTGATGATGTAAGCTGTTAACAGATGTGAGAGAAATCACTGATAATGATAATGATCCTCAAGGTACTGGAGTACATTTTGCATGGTGTGAGTGAATGATTTCATGTCGAACACCATACAAAGTCTTTTGGTTGAAGGCCATTGATGTATTCCTATCGCCAAAAGCAAGAAACCTGCCATTGATGCATGCAAGCCTCAAGGCACTGAATGGGTGTTTGTAAGTCAACTTCTTAGATAATGAGTTGATGTCGACAAGAAGTGACTTTTCGCAGGAGGGCCTTGACGTATCCCACATCAATGACATGAAACGAGTGTAGTGATTTTTAGAGATGGAATTTGACTGACTACACAATGTTCAAGAATGGAGGTCATGAAAATGAAGGTTTATGGTACTGCAAAAGATGGATTTTGACTGAATGACTTCTCTTGAACATGTTGGCCACATTAAAGTGAATTGGTAGCATTGACCAAAAACAAAGCAATGGATGGTATGATAGACCAATGGTGTGATAACCATCAAGCTAATAACCCAACCTAAATAGTCACGCTGACGAAGTGAAAGTTTCATGTTCAAGAGTGACCTGCTACCATAAAGTGGTTTTCCCTTTTTCCCATTTTCCCCAGTCATTGCTAACCAATACCTCTTTATTTTTATCAAGCTTGAGGAGGATAACATATTCTTGTTGTATAATTTCACCCTTCGGGTGAATCCATCGCTATTTGATGTTTTAACGAGTCTAACGAAGGTGAAACTCAATCTTGTCTAGATGGACAAGGTTGTTGCTATTTGATGTTTTAAAGAGTTTAACAACAAAGATAACTCGGTCCTTTTCATGTTTAGAGAGTTTGAAAAGGTACAAAAAGAAAACTCCACAAGTTCTCGTTTGTAAATTAATTCCTCAAGTCGGAAAAAGTGTAAAATAATACAAGAGAGATATCATTTCCAATCCATTAACGAGCTGGAAAGAACAAGCGCTCGGCAATGTTTTCATATTTAGAGAGTATAAAAAGAGCTTAAAGACAACTCCAATTTGAGGAACGAGTGATGAATAGGATAGAAATTGGTTCCGGTGATGTTGCAACTTCTCAAAACATGTTGATTTATGTGAAGAGGCTAGCTAATAAGACCACTCATTGCAACTGTTCCTCAAAAAGGGTAAAACAACCAAGTGAAAGTGTATGATTGGCCAAAGGGGTGGTGGCGATGGGATGAAAACAACTAAGGCTCATTTGACGAAAGAGACTGATAAAATGGCAATCAGGAGGGTTAAAAAATGGAAATGGGTTCATTTTTAGACAAACTTGAACCATAGGTAGTTGCTTGGATTCAGTTTCATGTTTACACAAGCTTTAAATGAAAAACTATGCTTGGATTTAGTTTCATTTTTAGACAAGCTTGAAATGAAGAACCATGCTTGAGATTGGTTTACATGCCCCCAGCATGATGAAAGGGAGAGTCCCATATAACCAAATGGAAGTTGTTGCGGTGAAGAAGGACGGTTATCCAACACCTTTTTGGCTTCATCTAGATAGGGACAAAGGTGAATGGGGTGATTCCCTTCACATAACCTACAAGGAAACTTAACTTTACCATTAGGTGCATGCCCCCCAAGCTTCATTACATTCACCTAAGTAGACTACTCATGGCTATCAGGTGGATGGAATGAAGGTTCGTTTACGAGATCAAGCAAAAGACTCGACTGGGATTTTACGAGATCTAATCAAAGACTCAATTTGGAACTTTGCTCTAGGGGACCTTGTTTCATTTTTTAATGAGCTTGACATAAGACAAGGACCTCTGCTCAGATTCCTTGTTTCATTTTTTAACGAGCTTGACACAAGACAAGGAACTATGCTCATACTCCTTGTTTCATTTTTTAACGAGGTTGATACAAGACCAGAAACTATCCTCGAAAGTTGTTTCATTTTTTAATGAGGTTGACACCATAACAGAACTATCCTCATATCCTCAATTTCATTTTTTAACGAGGTTGAAACAAGACCAGGAACTATCCTCATATCTTTGGTTTCCTTTTTTAACGAGGTTGACACAAGACCAAGAACTCTCCTCATGGGCCTGTTTCATTTTCTAACAAAGTTGACACAATAAAATATTTATCCTCATGCTTCGATCACAACTCATAAGAAGTCATGAAGGAAAGATTTTGTTCCAATACCCCCAGTACATGATGTACAACATCACTGAATTGATCGTCAGTTGATGTAGGCATGGAACTGGTTGCCATATAATTAACCCATGGCGTGGATGATACCATTGGTACAAAAGGACCATTTAGGGAAGATGATTGACTGGAAGCCATATCTAGACTGGGAAATGAAAGCTGGTCAACGATGACAATCCTGCTTTCATGCGGGAAACACATCACTCAAAAGAGTGTGGAAACAATAGCTCCCATGTCATAAACATAGTCACGCCCTAGAAGTAAGTTGTAATCTAAAGAGCCTGGGACTACCATCATGTTCAGATAAACGATTTTTCCTCCCAAAGTAATAGGAAACTTAGGAAGGATCCCTAATGGTTGACTGGTTCCTCTATTAAAAGACAACAAATTTTGGGTAATTGGCACAAGTGGTAGCGAACCGAGCACTTCCCAAGTAGTTGAGGAAAGGATACTCACAGATACGCCTTCATCTATAATAGTGCTCGATATAATTATATTACAAACCTGTACTATGATCTAGAGAGGCACATAAGAAGGAAGACAAAATCTTGCTAATCGATTCCAATAAAAGGAAGTGACCAGAATACTTGGAGGGGGTCCCATAAAAACAGGAGAATTAACCCCTTGAGTTACAAGAGCGGGAGGATTTTCCTCCTATCTTGATGGAACAGGAGGATTGCCCCCAAGCTCATTAGAATATGAAGAAACAAAAAGAACCTGAGTGGTATCATGTTCACTCTCTTCAAGAAAGGTACGATTAGCTGAAGGTGAAATTGGGTCAACTGTTACCTCGACCTGTTGATTTGGGTTGGGTATAGACTCATAGAATTCACTTTCATAGAGAGTGGGTTTGATCGACAGTTGATTTTGGTGAGTCAATTCATCAACTAGTGAAGGATTTAGGGAGAGTTTCCTGTAACTAGATGGAAGTTGCTGTGGTGAAACAGGATGGTTATCCAACACTTTTTTGGCTTCATCCAAATAGGGACAAAGGTGAATGGGGTGATTCCCTTCACATAACCTACAGGGAAACTTAAATTTACCCTTCTTTCCATGAACTTTACTATCACTAGTTGATGGTGTGTCACTAGCATGATATCCAAAAGTTGATGACATAGGATGATGTGAATGAGAAGACCATTCTTCTACGATCTGAGGAATATCAGGACAATTTCGAAGAATACGGTCTCCCGCATAAATTTTGCATGGATATCAAACTTTGTGAGGCTTGACAGATGGTTTCTCATCAGATGTTGCATGCAAAGCAATGGTTGCTTGGTTTCTGCTCTATTGAATTTGCTTCTTCTTCTTCTTCTTCTTCCCTTTATTCTTCTTCGTAGCCACCTGGTTACTAGTTCCAATACTTTCACCAGGCAAAGAGGAAGAAGGGGAGGAAGAAAGAACCAAGGAAGAAGGCAAAGGGTCAACTTTAGGATCAACTGGAGGTTGATTTTGTCCAATTGGAGGAGTACTCGTTTGCGGAGAAATCACGACATTTTGAACCAAGGAGGTTGAAAACAACCATACTGGCTAGCTAATGGTAAATCTTGGAAGGGACAATGTAGCCATATATGGATAACCAATATTTCCAAAAGAACGAAAATGACTAAGATTCCCATCAAAAGGAATTCCTCCATCGGTGGACTCTGGATTTAACGCCATATGTTTCAACCTAAGATCAACTAAGGAGTGAGCATGGAGGATGTTATCTGTGGTCAATTAATTTTATTTTAATTAAAGCAACATAACAAAACAAAAGAGGGATAATCTAGGCAAAAGGTTTACCAAGCAAATGTGAAATGCAAAATACCTCCTGGTGAACCAAGAAGTACGGGCAGGCAATCTTCCAAATGTTGTGTTCGGTGTATCACAATGTACAAGGCAACCGACTCGGCTACCTAAGGATGGATAGAAACCTAGTGTTTTCCTCCCATATATACCCGAAAGTATGTGGAGGCCCAATCCGTATAAGCGCTGTCTAATGCAAAACCGCACAGTGAGGACATTCCCATATACTTTACGTATTGTAACACTGCCCTATATACCCAATGGTACGTGGATGAGCTATGATATACTCACGTGCATGGAATGAGGTATCACACTTGGGATGTATTGCAGACAAGTTAGTGACAACTACTTTGTTTTACAATGCCAGAACACATCTCTAGCATAGACCTCTAAATGTTTTTCATTAGGTTACAATGCTCCATTAGGTAAATTTAGATAAATTTTAAGTTGTTATTCTTTAGAATTTTCCTTTCAAAGTTCACCATGTGATGTATTTTTACAATTCCTAAAATGCAACTAATATGATACACATTCTTTCTATTCAATTTAACAATGAAAATCCTTAGCTAGTAGGGATAGAGCAATCAGATCTTTGACAAAGAGCAAAGAGCACAACTAATGAAATTTCCCTAGCTATTCCTTTCAAGCATTCACAAACTATAGTATGAATGATGCAAGTTTTTCTTTTCGAATCCCTTAATGTTATGATGAACAAAAAGGAAATATACACATACAATCAATCAATCTTTAAAAAGAATGAAGACTTTGACAACAATTCTATTTCGAAGGAAAAGAAGACTTTACAACACTTTCTTTTGAACAAATATTAATCAACTATATTCTAACTTTGACAATAGATTGATAATGAAAAATAAAACATTAAAGAAACATTAATCAATCAAATCAAAGTAGGCCTGGAAAAGGAGATAAAAAGTTGTTCTCTGAGACATGACATTCATTGATCAATTAGCAAGCAAACAAATAGAGAAAAGTTGGAAAAAACACTTTCCAAAGGTGGGAATTTGACCTAAGGTTGATCACGTAGGTAAAAGAGGGCCTAACTGCGTTGCAGAGCACTGTCCCTTGACCAAGGCTGTGCTAATTTTTGAGAGGCCACTCAAGAGTCATCTAACCTCGATTTTTGACCAAAATTCAACGAAAAGAGTTGAAATACAGTCAATGAACACAAGTAGAGTCTACAAGAATGTCTTAGGAGGTGGATAAGCTACTAGGAAAGAGCATTCTTCCCCAGTGGAGTCGCCAATTTGTTTTGGAGAATTTAGCATCTATGGATAAACACTAATTCACTAGACAAGTAGCTATGCCTAGAACAACAGTTTAAAGTGTTTTAGACTTTCCCTATAAGAAATAGATAAGAAGAGAGGATAGAAGGCCTACCTGTAGTTCCACTTTCCTCTTGTCTCCCTTGTATCGATTCTGTCACTCCTTCCCATACTTAATCCACTTGAAAATTACCCTGTGAACACAACAGAAGACGAAAACCAATCAAAGCATATGATCCATTGAATATAAATGAAAGGAATCAGAAGCAATTCATACATATAAGCATTATGAAAGAATATATCATTTGGAAAAAGGTTCAAACACTTTATTAGATAGAAAAAGGAATTACAACCATCAATGTCTGATTCAAAGTCATTCCTCTAGCTTGGATCCCATCCACATGACATCAAAAGCAAGACAAGCTTGTGGCATCACATCATTTACTCCAAAGTCAAGTCTCATAGAAAAATTATCTCCTTACAATTCAACATAATCCAGCTAGCCCCGATCACTTAGATGAGTGGTCACTTTATAGGAAGATGAAGGAGGTTTTGTCATTAATGGTGATATTGAATGGCCTTCCATACTTAGAATTAGTTCCATGGAGGAAGGGATGAGAGGATAGGATGATCCTTAACTCATTCCTCATCCATTTTCAAGCTCATAGGAGTTGATCAGACAGGGAAACTTCTAATGACTCCACAAGATAAGAATATTCCCCACTTTAGATGACTCCACAAGATAAGAATATTCCCCAAACCCTATGTGAATTTCGCTCATTCTTGCCCAGTGCAGGTGAAAGGAAGCCTAAGTGCTCTGCAGAGCACCCTGATAGTGGACTTAACTGCTCTACAACACACCTTCATAAGGTCTTACCTGCGCTGGTCCCTCTAGAGGCAATTTTTGGATATCTTCAAGTCATGAAACAATATGGGAAGGAGGAATTCAAAGGGTTGACTTGTTTAGGGCATGAAACAACTGATTTTAGGGTTTGATGAGTCCTAAATCACTGATATAAATGTTTGGATTTGATGTTCCCAAATGGATCTGTAACAATGATCCACAAGCTGGCTACCTGAGTGGCTGGGATGGTTCTTAGGAGTCCTCTAGCGGATGTGGAAGGTTTGTGTGTTATGTTTATGTTGATTCCAATTAATTAAGGTCACATAGGTGGTTGAATCCAATCATAGTAGACTCTCGTCACATGTTTAATCTGGTTGGCAAGTTACTTAGGTAGATGTGGGAGGAGGGTGTTACACAATCACTCCCATAACAAGGCATGCCAATGGCTGTGGTTTTCTTGAGTTGGTTCTGAGCTAGTGACCCCATATTCTGTGCCACTTTTCAAGGTTAGGACTCAAGCCACTGCCCATAATTTCATGAAATTTTCAGAAATGAAAAATAACAATGAAATAAGGCTACTAATACAATCATTGGTACAAGTACTTGATCTAACCCCTACTAGCCATGGCGACCATTTCATCAAACATGTAACAAATATGAAATCTACAAGTCATAACAATAGATCTGACCATAAGGGACTCATACTTATATGAGATTCATTGGAATGTATTGATGCCTTATCACAATAGTTTCATTATCATCTATTAGGCCATATGTTAATTGTTCATTCATTTTCTAATCAAAACATGATGACAACCATACATTAAGATTGTCATAAAACATCCTCTTAACCAGTATATATTCAACAAAAATAACAAAGATATAACAGCCATAAAAATCACATGTGAACAAGTATATTTACCCATCAAATACAAGAGAAAAGAAGCTCTTATTAACATATGAAAAATACAACTAGGTTTAGGACTTCCATGTACCACCCGACCATAAATTGGTTGAACCAAATCTTTCTTTTAGCCAATCACCCACGTGCCATATTCCAAGCATGAATGTGGGATCTCATGGAACAAATCAAACAAAACCAAACCAGGGCTTCCAAATGCCAAACGACCTCAACCCTCAACTAGTGATTCCACCTCATAGTCGAACATCACTAACCCTCACTAGATTAGTCTCTACCCAATTTTCCATGGCTCTAGAGTGTTTGTTCCAACTAGGGCTTCCAAGACTAGTAACTCAACCCACAACTAGTGTTGGGCTTCCAAAGGGTCTATCCAACTAGGTCTTCCAGGACTAGTAACTCAACCAACCGAGGTCTTCAGAGAATTTTTCCAACCAAGGCTTCCAAGACTAGTAACTCAACCCAAGTTGTTAGAGGGCTTCTAGAGTGTTTGTCCAACCAAGGCTTCTAGGAACTAGTAACTCAACCCACGACCATAAGGAATGTGATAACCAACTAGAAAAATAAAGGAAAGACACCCACAAAACCATGGATATCCAGGAAATGGCAAGGCTAGGAAAATCCACCGCCAATCTAGGCAATCCTCCATTCCAATGATAAATCATAACCAAGAAATCACATGCATGTGATATGAATGCCAAAAATAGCAAGGAAATCATACATGCAACTCAATACGTGCAAGAAAAACTCGTTGTAGTTATTGATCTCGATGTCTTGTTGCACTTTCCTACTCTTCCTTGTGCCTTCTCGCTCCAATCCCAAGTATGCCATAGTTCTCCAAGACTGCTCCAAGAAAACTCTAAGTGTCCAAGAATATGAGAGATAGAGAGTAGAAAATGAGAGCTCCAAACTTAATTGACAAAGGCTAACACTGATAAAAGCCATGAAATGATCCTCAGAAGCCTTTTTATCATTGAGGCCTCTATTTTCTTCAATTTCCAGTATTTTTCCTTCATTTTCCTCCTCATGTGCAACATGTGACCTTTCACCTTCCTTTTCTCCTATCTTCCATTATTTTAATAAATAAATGTCAAATAATACCTCTTGCTCTTCCAAATCCTTTACCATTGTCTTTTCCAATTTCCTCAACCATAATAAACGAAATGAACACCCATTAGGATATTTTTCCCATCATTCATCTTGAAATATGTGTCTCATGACCTTGGTCTTATATTTTTTTACATGGATTTTTAACCAAGGTTGTTACAAAACCCTCGCCCTTGGGGGAACACCGTCCTTAGTGTTCAATGACACCTACAACCAGCAAGATTACGAACAAACAAAACATACTTGCCCATGGGGATTTATGACGCAAGGCTCTACCCTGCAAAACCCAGAATCTTTATACACCATGCTTATAAACATGCATCTCAGCATTTTCCCAAATAAAAAAATCAATGTCTGGCAAATTCCACATTTTACCATTTGCATGCAGAAGCTTTTCAACATATGGTTCGGATCATTCACCATTTATTCCACATTTTAATTAAATGCCATTCGTATATGGATGCTTTCATTTAAATTAAAAGGTATTCGCCCCATCCCATGGAATTCGAACCAACTTCATAAAATTTAATCTAAATGAGCCACAACTTCTCATTAAATATCAACCATAACATATATCCATATCCCCAAATCAATGTTATGTATATTTAATAAGCATTGGATTTCAAGACCCAATTCAATGAACCCAGCAATTAACACATAGAAATTCAACTTACCATTTACCAATGAGGCGATACCACTAGTTTAACGGTTCATACCCTTTACTACTCAGTGCTTCATTGAAACTTCTTGAAACTTCTGCATTATCAAATTGCTATTTGATTCACAGTTCCACGAACCCAGCAATTATAGTTCTATGGTTATCCAACGTATTCTTAAACATTCACCAGCTTGTAATCTCTGCGTTAATTGTCATTTCGGCAAAATAGAAAATACTTACTCTACATTAAGACTCAACCCATTCGATTGGGTTAAACCATCGCACCGTTTCAAGAGCCAAACATTCATCTGTAATTGAAATGATTTTGGTAATAAAATTGACTTCAATCACACCAATAGAACCGTATGGCAAATTCTGTTGTGCAGTTTAGGTTTAACTATTCAATTCAATATCCAGCAACATGACTCTACATGCTCAGCGTTTAATAAACCAACGAATCTCACATAGATCCGCTCCAGTTGCTGGTTCTTAGCATGAAATTTCCTCCATTTCTATAAACAATATAATGCTGCATCAACTCTGACTCAATTCACAAAATCGTGACTCTACGTCCATTATACCACCATTTCATTGTGTTTATGTCATACAGTTTGCCCTTAACTTCAACGCCCATCAACATTCCATTTTAGGAAAACAACCCAAAAATGCTCCAATATACAGTAAAGGCATCAAGCGGAGAATAGTAAGGCGATTCGACCCTTTCAATACATAGTGCAGTAAACTATTGAATACATGCATCCATATTAACAGTAAATCATTGAATTTTCAGAACACCGAGAGAAAAGTTTCAATAATAATGCTTTGGCACCGCTCCTCTCTATTGTGAGCTTTGCTGCCACTTTATTCTATAATAATAATGGATAGGTCTTCTCAGACCTTATCTATTACAAAAGCAGGCTTTTACATAATGATTTAAGGCGTAAAATCTTTATTACAGCTTATCTATCTGTGATATAGATAGCATGTTTTATTCTCTACTCTTATCCTATTTTTAACTGAAAAAACATAGAAATTGCAGGCTAAAGGACCCCACTCCCTTGCCTGTAGATTTTTTTATTTTATTTTTGGAATAAGTTGAAAGACTTTTTCCCTCTGAGTCACATGCTCCTGCATCAGACTCCCAAGGTTGAAAATGATCGTGATCTCCTGATCATGCTTTTTAAGTCTTTGTCCTTGTCTTCCAGGATCCCACACTTTGTTCTGCAAGTCATCATCTACTGTTGCTCGCTGCTTTTCTCTAGGTTTCCATATCTTGTTCTGCATCCTGCCTCCAACTATACTTTCATACTTTGCTTTTGTCTTTCCCTTGCTGAAATTCTTCTGCTTTCTTACTATTGTCTGCTGCCTCTGAGACACCTTCATCACCAGTCTTCTAATGCTTTCAATCTCTATGTCCAGCTTACTGCTGCTGTCCCCAATTTTTGTCAATTGAGCTGTTGTAGCTGCTTTTGTTGTGACTGTTGTTACTGCTCTTCTTGCTGCCAACATTGATGTTGCTGCTATCAATGTTGCCTCAGCTGTCATCTCCCCGATTGTTAATAACATTGGTTTTACTCCTGCAGATGTCACCCCACATGTTGCTGCCTCCCAAACTTACTGTCCCTCTGCAACATTCTTTTGCTCATCACCTGCAAATTTATCTTTAGAAAATATATTATCATTTAATTCTCTTCCTGCAGTAACATATCCATTTATCTCTGTTTGTATACTAGTAAGCAAAATCAATTTTAACAAACTAGTATCTGCTCCTTCCTCAACTTCAACCAAATTTATTCTAGTGTTTGCAAATTTTTCCTCAGGTTCAAATGTCTCCAGCAAACATTTCAGCCATTTCTTCTCAAGCATTTCATCAACATGCTGCAAATTAGTTCCAGCATAACCTTCATCTTCCCCTTCGACAATCTTCAGTAATTGTCCATCATCATCTTGATTGATTCTGGAAATCAAATCAAGCTCTTCAAACACTGTAGCCTCATCCTCTATCACTGTAGCAGTTCCAAAATTCTGCCCCACAGTTCTCTCTTGGTTATTTAGACAAGCCAACTCTTTCTTGTCACCCATGGAAACAAGCCTATGCATATGAGACATGACTGTCTCATTTCCTTTCTGCAACAGTTCTTCTTCCCTCAAGACAATTTCAAGTGATGGAATTTCTTCTACATCACCTGTATACACAATCAAATTGTTAGCATCAAAATCACAAGACCCAATGGTCTCACTTGTTGATTCAGTCATCCACAGCTCCAAGTCTTTTTCAGGACTTAGAAAATCTTCACTGGCTTTCTCCTCAACTTCCTCTGGCAACACTTCAGTATGCTGCTCTGAGTTCCTTTCCAACTCCTTTGTCAGCACATCAGTATGCTGATTTGTATTCACCATGAGACTATCAACTAGTCTCGCCTTCTTACCATCTTCTGCTTCATGACTGTCCTTCATGAAAACTTCCCTGCCTTGCTTCCTCAGCAAATTAACCTGTGCATAAGTCCTCCGCCTCTCCAATTCTCTTCTCTGAAGATCTAGTTTCCTATACAATTCAACAATTTCATTAGGAGTAGAACTTGGAAACTTCACACAATTTTTGATACCTTCACCAAATTTTGACCAATCATCAGCTGGTCCAACATTCTGATTAGACTCCTTCATCTTCATTTCCTCCTGAGATCTTGCCATCTCATCATCGATCTAAACAACCTTCAAATTCAACTCTTCTTGAACAAACTCTAAAGCTTGCTCATCTCCCTGGGTTGTACCTGCAAACATACACAACTCATTAGTTTTAAAAACACAAGAATTTTCAGTCTCGACTACTTCCTTCAGCACTTCCCTTTGATCAGATATGCATGTGGAATCTTCAAATTCCATCTCTGGCACAAGATCTCTAAGTTCCTTTTTCAATAAGGCAATCACACTTTGCCTCAACTTCATCTACAATGGTTGCCAAATCACTTTCTTTCCCTTCAGTGGAAAGATCGATCCTCTTTTCTGATTTTCCTGCTCTTGCAGCCATTCCTGTAGTACCTGCAATTGTACTTTCATTACTGCAATTTCTCTTTCTCTAACTTTATCAGTCATCTTACCTCTGTGGCATTCCTCTAAACCTCTTATCTGATCCTCCATGATCATCTTCTCTACGAGTTTATCACTCACCATGAGTTGTACTAGCCTCTGCAACAGCAAGCTCTCCTGCTGCCACTTACCTCACCAATCCACTTCACTGGACCTGGTTTTTTTGGTAAGTACTGGTTCACTGCCTCTGGAACCTCTTGAGCATTCTCCTCTGCTCTCTCTCTAGGCTATCTTTTCAACTCACTTTTCTCTTCAGGACACTGCAATTGTCCTCCCTATCCAGCCTTCAGCTGAATGCCAGGTTCACTGCCATCATCTTCTCTGCAACAATAAACTTCAATCATAAATTTCAACTCAAAAAAATCATCTCACCTTTAAGACCCTACATGATCTTGTCTTCTTTCCACTTATGCAATCTTCTTCACTGCATTTGTGTAGCTTGCATATTAAATTTAAAAATCTGATTTTCCTTTCAATCATTCATCACACATTCAAAGAAACACACTTCAGTTCTCAATTGTACTCATTCAAAAAAACAAACTTCTTCAACAAAGCATTCCTGCTCTGATACCAAAATGACACAAGGCTCTACCCTGCAAAACCCAGAATCTTTATACACCATGCTTATAAACATGCATCTCAGCATTTGCCCAAATCAATGAAATCAATGTCTGGAAAATTCCACATTTTACCGTTTACATGCGGAAGCTTTTCAACATATGGTTTGGATCATTCACCATTTATTCCACATTTTAATTAAATGCCATTCGTATATGGATGCTTTCATTTAAATTAAAAGGTCTTCGCCCCATCCCATGGAATTCAAACCAGCTTCATAAAATTTAATCTAAATGAGCCACAGCTTCTCATTACATATCAACCATAACATATATCCATATCCCCAAATCAATGTTATGTATATTTAATAAGCATTGGATTTCAAGACCCAATTCAATGAACCCAGCAATTAACACATAGAAATTCAACTTACCATTTACCAATGAGGCGATACCACTAGTTTAACGGTTCATACCCTTTACTACTCAGTGCTTCATTGAAACTTCTTGAAACTTCTGCATTATCAAAATTGCTATTCGATTCACGGTTTCACGAACCCAGCAATTATAGTTCTATGGTTATCCAACGTATTCTTAAACATTCACCAGCTTGTAATCTCTGCGTTAATTATCATTCCGACAAATATAAAATACTTACTTTGCATTAAGACTCAACCCATTCGATTGGGTTAAACCATCGCACCGTTTCAAGAGCCGAACATTCATCTGTAATTGAAATGATTTTGGTAATAAAATCGACTTCAATTACACCAATCGAACCGTCTGGCAAATTATGTTGCGCAGTTCAGGTTTAACTATTCAATTCAATATCTAGAAACATGACTCAGCATGCTCAGTGTTTAATAAACCAACGAATCTCACTTAGATCTGCTCCAGTTGCTGGTTCTTAGCATGAAATTTCCTCCATTTCTATAAACAATATAACGCTGCATCAACTCTGACTCAATTCACAAAATCGTGACTCTGCGTCCATTATACCACCATTTCACTTTGTCTATTTCATACAATTTGCCCTTAACTTCAATGCCAATCAACATTCCATTTTAGGAAAACAACCCAAAAATGCTCCAATATACAGTAAAGGCATCAAGCGGAGAATAGTAAGGCAATTCGACCCTTTCAATACACAGTGCAGTAAACTATTGAATACATGCATCCATATTAACAGTAAAGCATTGAATTTTCAGAACGCTGAGAGAAAAGTTTCAATAATAATGCTTTGGCACCGCTCCTCTCTATTGTGAGCTTTGCTACCACTTTGTTTTTATAATAATAATGGATAGGTCTTCTCAGACCTTATCTATTACAAGAGTAGGCTTTTACATAACAATTTAAGGCATAAAAGCTTTATTACAGCTTATCTATCTGTGATATAGATAACATGTTTTATTCTCTACTCTTATCCTATTTTTAACTGAAAAAACATAGAAATTGCAGGTTAAAGGACCCCACTCCCTTGCCTGTAGACTTTTTTTTTTTTTTGGAATAAGTTGGAAGACTTTTTCCCTCTGAGTCACATGCTCCTGCATCAATTTATAACACAGCTCGTTGTACTATTTACATTGACATCCTACAGAAAACATGACAATCATACTATTTACTAGAGCTTTATAACACAACTCATTACAATATTTATAGTAACAACCAAATATACTCTTATACACATTTTCTTCCACCATCAAATAATCATATTGTCTATGGAGATTTATAAATCTAGCTCAATATAATATATATAATATTATAAACATATGCACATTGTCTTAACCAACAAATTAAAGGATACGATGCATGCATCCACAACAAGGGAATCCAGAGGCTCACACCTCCACCCTCAAAGTAGTACTAGGATTCACCTCCTTCCCAGGAAGTTCAAAATTCACTACCAAAGTCAAAACTGCATCCAATGTCCAACGCTGCTTGTCGACTCAGTGAACAGTTATTGAATCATTGTTCCATGGTACACTCCCAATGTGCATCTGATTCCATTTGGCAATGCTAATGACCAAAATCAATGTATTCCCCGACCTTCCCTTCTCTGCTACGTAGTCCCTCGGGAAATCCGCTCACCCACTTTCATTCAGTCACACACCTTCCAAGTTCTGTGGGCATCCCTTTTTCTACTACACAATCCCTCGGGCGACCCCTCCCTTGGAAAGGTTTCCTCGCATCAGTAGGTACAAAAACCAAGGCATATCCTTGCCTCAAAACCATCATACCACTCATAGCATGCTCATGGAAATCAATGGACATTACTGGTTACTAGTGTCCCACAATGGCCCTACCCATGAAGTGCTTTAGCAACATTCTATTGCATGTTCCAATTCATTTCACTGCTACTACTAAGATTATCTAATAACAAATTCCAATTTACCAAATTGGGGATTCTTATGTTTTCCTATACCAAGCACATGATTTCCATTAGATTCAAAATAAGTTGAAATAAACTCACATCATGCCTCATTGGTAGCTCGTCGATGAGGTACACTTGCAATTATGTTCACAACCTATCACAACAAGTCAAACTAGTTGTTTGATCAAATCATCATGTATAAACATATCACATCCGGTTAGCTCAAGATGTAAACATCATACTCAAAACCATATATTAGATGTAACTATCATAAATCAGAGTCATAGATCACATGCATAATAAAACTGAAATAAAATATTGATACTTATCCTTTAATTTTTCCTTAGCTTTTACCTTTGTCCTTTTCATACTCACACCGGATCAATTTCCACACTCGACAAACACCCAATGCCTTTTTATTTTCTTCAATCACATACACATACACAATGTACATCACAACACATACATCCACACATAGCATATGACACCACACAATGATACACCTACACTTGATATACATCATGACACATACACCTACACCTGGTGTACAACACAACGCAATACACACTCTTACATCTAGTGTACAACACAATACACATAGTACAACAAAACAAATACACATATCACAATGCCATGACTACACAATGCACATACGTAGCTCTGCATGTACACAAAACAACATATATGACATGCACACAATAACACATGTACACCAGTACCACATGTACAACAATTACACAATACCACCTATACACACCTGCACAATGTGTACACAACATCACATGTACACAACAACATATGCACAATGTGTACACAAAGCCACATGTACACTGTAACACCTGTACATTGTGTACAAAACACCACATACACTACATGTACACGATACCACATTTACACAACACCAAATGTACAATTATTCACACAACACCACATGTACAACATGTACATAGCACCACATGCACACAACACCACATGTACAATTATGCACACAACACCATATGTACATAGCACCACATGTACAACATGCATACAACACCATATATACATACCATTACATATAAAACATGTACATAGCACCATATGTACACAACACTGCATATCCAATATGCGCACAACACCCTATACACACAACACTGCATATCCAACATATGCACAATACAATATGTACACAACACCGCATACCAACATGTACATAACACCATCTATACTCGGCACTGCATATGCAATATACACAGAAAACCATATACACAACAAGAACACAACATCATATATACAAAATACTACATGTGCTACATGTAAACAACACCAGTACTGCACATCCTAAGACCACATTCGCCTTAGCAAACAACCTTGCTTCTAGTGCCTTA
This sequence comes from Pinus taeda, assembly GCA_000404065.3. NCBI lineage: Eukaryota > Viridiplantae > Streptophyta > Pinopsida > Pinales > Pinaceae > Pinus > Pinus taeda. Next base: position 207,421 of record APFE030383041.1, on the reverse strand, counting down.
TATATGCTTGTCCCAACATACTACAGATCACATTACATTCATTCTGCTGATGTATCCTTCAAAATTACCTATCATAACATAAACATAGGCATAGTATAAACACATAATATAAATTATATCCACATGATACTGACCTCGTAGATTTTTTAGGACTACTCTTCCAACTTGATTCCTCATAAGACTAGGAACCTCTTCATGTCATTCACCTACATAAGCAATCATTCATACACAAGCATGGTCTCTGACAACCCTATTAGACAATAACATACATACATACATACATATAACATTTGCATAAAACAATCATGATCTTTGACAACCCTGTTAGACAATGCCATACATACATAGATACATACATACATACATGTATACATATAGAGACATCAACATAAACATGATCACTACATAATTACCAGATTTCATAAGGTCAAGGTTAAGAGAACCCCTTTATCCATGCACAAAATGCACAACATTGAGAATAATAGTTCCCAACATAGCCAATGCATATGATGTCTCAAACCCATTTCCTTTACCTTTTCGTTCCCTTTCTCAAGATTGTCCTGCGACCGTCCATTTATCCTAATGGACCCTAACAATACAACTGATTTTCATACGCTTGCCTTCAATTGCTTTTACATATGCACCAACTTCATCTAGGTCTTACATTCCCTGTTGAGTTCCATTCATCTCCTTTTGAGCTCCACTAACTTTCCTCTTTCCCAAACCAATTCCCAAAACCATCAAAACACAAAAGGAAAGAACAAGAAACAAACAAGAAGAAAACCATGAAAACCAATAACAATACGAAACCGAAACAAAGTGGCATGGCCATGCACCAAACATAAATGAAACTACAAATCAAGCATAAACTAGAAGAAAACAACATGACTCAATCCCCATGGGTTCCCAATGCTTCCAAGGAAAGCTCAACCCAAGCCTTCTTCAAGATTACATGGCAATCTCTTTTACCATGCAATCCCCTACATCATACTGCCATAAGCACATAACTGTTAGTGCATAAATAAACATAACACCATAATAGTTACCTTACCTTGTTGTGCCAAGCACGTTGCCTTGTAATTGAACACATCCATGCCATCTCTCGAGGGACTCCAATTCCCTTGACTAATCCAACTATAAATAGAAACTAGCTAATATACCTGCCAAATACATGCTCATGAATATAGCATATATCCACATAATGTCAGACAAAATCAAGGTTAAGAAGACTTCCTATATGCAAAGCACTCATTCATTTAGAACTGCGGTTTCCAAACATAGCCAAATGAATTCTCACCCAAATCCTTTCTTTTACCTTTTACCTTGCTACAATTGAGTCTTATTATATGTTATCACATCACCCAGTTCTTAGTTAGATAGACAAATCAATTGTTACTCTATCATGCTAATGCTAAGCATGTTTCCCTGCAACTTCTCACACATGTGAGTAACACGTTCCAAAGATCAAGACATCATGTATATTAATTTGAAATCAACCTTTATCAAGATGAAAAATCATGTCATAACCAACAGTAAACTCACATTCATTAGTCATAATACATAATTCTACAACTATCACCTACTTACACCTAAGTAGTTATAAGTTATCTCAACACATCTATGTTAGTAAAACCATCTTAAAACAGGATCATTCCTTCATGCAATGTTATAGACACATACTCATATTATGTAATTAATCAAACATTCAGATAATATATAGACAACATAATAGACACAAAACACTCAAACACCAAATAGACGAAATAATCAAACATTCAAACACCAAATAACTGACATAAGAAAACTCATACCTTAATATATCTCAGGAGAGGTTATCACATCTGCACAATTAGCCCAGATTAGTATGAAACAATATCACAAGTATAGTGACTCATACCTGAATATCATAACCACAATAATCTACATAGACCAATCCAAATTAACACGATATATATAACATCAAGATCTCAAATGCAATGAGAATACCCATCATGCATATAACCACAATGCATACAGCAACAAGTTACTATCCCTCATGACTAATTGACGCATGTGCGTTGTTACAAATCCATTTGGGCACATCACTCCCATAATCCAAATCAGTGTTTTAGGGCTCATAAAACCCTAATTTTAGTTGCTACATGCCATAAACAAGTCAACCTATTGATGACTCCTTCCAAGATAGTTTCATGGCTTGAAGACATCCTGAAATGAATCCTTGAAGGACCAGCGCAGGTAGGCCCATATAAGGGTGCTCTGTAGAGAACTTAGGCCCATGCAAGGGTGCTCTACAGAGAATTTACGCCCACTTTGACCCGTGCTAGGTGAGATTGAGCGAAATTTGCATAGGGTTCTGGGAATATTCCTTGGTTCTAGATCATTCTAGAAGGATTCCACCTCATATCCCCTCCTATGAGCTCGAAATTAGATAGGCTAATGATCTATTAACCTCCTATCCTCTCATCCCTTCCTCCATGGAAACTAATTCTAAGTTTGGAAGGCCATTCAATACCCTCATTTATGACAAAAACTCCTCCATCTTCCTATAAATTGAGTACTCATCTAAGTGATCAAGGGCTGGACTTTGATGAATTGTCAGGAGGAAATGTTAGTTTGAGAATTGAGACTATTTTAAGTGTCCTTATGTTACCAGAATGTCAAGCTTATGATGTGATGTGGATGGAACCAAAGCTGGAGGAGTGACTTCGAATCAGACTTGATGGTTGTAATTCCTTCTTCTATTTCAATAAAGTATTTGAACCTTTTTCCCATATGCCTATCTTGTTATATGATTCTTATATGTGTGAATGTGTCTGATTCCAGTTACTTGTATTCAATAGATCTTTTTCTTTGATCGGTTATTTGTCTTATGTTGATGTTTACAGGTACTTCTCAAGCGTGTTAAGTACGAGAAGGAGCGACAGGATTGATACAAATGAGACAAGAGGAAAGCAGAAATACAAGTAGGTCTTATCATCTTCTTTGTCTTATCTATTGCTTATAGGAAAAGGCTAAAGTGCTTTAAACTGTTGCTCTAGATATGGCTACTTATTTAAGGAATTAGTATTTATCTGTGGATACCAAATTCTCCAAAACAAATTGGTGACTCTGCTGGGGAAGATCATCTTTCCTAGTAGCTTATCCACCTCTTCAGACATTCTTGCAGACCCTACTTGTGTTCATTGATTGTATTTCAGCTCTTTTACATTGAATTTTTGGTCAAAATTGTGTCAAATTTCCTTTTGAAATGGCTCACTATCACCAGTGCAGGCTTGTGAGGGACACAATGCGCTGCAAAGCACCCTTGGCTTAGGGACAGTGCTATGAAGCGCACTATCTCCCATTCAGGGCTGCACTAATCCTCCTAGGTTCAGTTTCGCACCTTTGGAGTGAGTTTTTTCCAAATTTTCTCCATTTGTTTTTTGCGGATTGATCAATGAATGCCATCTCTCAGAGTACAAGTTTTTATCTCCTTTGCTAGCCCTACTTTGACTTAATTGATTAATTTTTCTTAAGTGTTTTCTTTTTCATTATCGATTTATAGTCAAAGTTATAATATAGTTTATTAATCTTTGTTTGAAAGAAAGTGTCGCAAAAGTCTTCTTTTCCTTCGAAACAGAACTGTCGTAAAGTCTTTGTTGTTATTAAAGATTAATTGATTGTATATGCATAGCTTTACTTTTTGTTCACATTCACATTAAGGAAATCGAAAAGAAATACAAGCATGTTTCATTGAAAAAGTTTGTGTGTGCTCATAGGAGTAGTTTAGGGAAATTGCATTAGATTGTGCTCTTTGATCTTTGTCAAAGATTTGATTGCTCTATCCCTACTAGCTAAGGTTTTCATTGTTTAATTGAATAAAAATAATGCTTACCATATTAGTTTCATTTTAGGAATTGCAAACATACATCACATGGTGAACCTTGAAAGGCAAATTCTAAAGAAGATCAACTTAAAATTTATCTGAATTTACCTAATGGAGCATTGTCACCTAACGAAAAACATTTAGAGGTCTAGGCTAGAGACATGTTTCGGCGTCGTAAAACAAATCATTTGTCACTAACTTGTTTGCAATACATCTTGAGTGTGATACCTCATTCCATGTACATGAATATATTGTAGCTTGTCCACGTACCTTGAGGTATATAGGGTGGTGCTATAGTACGTAAAGTATATGGAATGTTCTCACTTTGCGGTTTTGCATTAGACAACGCTTATACATATTGGGCCTCCATGTACTTTCAAGTATATATGTGAGGACAAAACTAGATTTCTATCCATCCTTAGGTAACCAAATCGGCTACCTTGTACACTATGATACATCGAGCATAACATTCGAGGAGATTCCCTGCCTGTACTTCTCAGTTCGCTGAGAGGTATTTTGTAGTTCACAGTTGCTTAGTAAACCTTTTGCCTAGATTATCCTTCTTTTGTTTTGTTATGTTACTTTGATTAAAATAAAATTAATTGACCATGGATAACATCCTCCATGTTCAATCCTTAGTTGATCTTAAGTTGAAACATATGGGGACAAATGCGGAGTCCACAGATCAAGGGATTCCTTTTGATGGGAATCCTAGTCTTCCTCCTTTCAGAAATATTGGTGCTCCTTATATGGCTACATTGTCCCTTCCGGGACTTACCATTAGCTTTCCAGCATGGTTTTCTTCAACCTCCTTGGTTCAATATGTCATGATTTCTCTGTAATCGAGTACTCCTCCAACTGGGAAAAATCAACCTCCAGTTGATCCTAAAGTTGATCCTTTGCCTTCTTCGTTAGTTGTTTCTTCCTCCCCTTCTTCCTCTTCGCCTGGTGAAAGTATTGGTACTAGGAACCAGCTGGCTAAGAAGAAGAAGAAGAAGCAAATTCAACAGAGGGGCAACCAAGAAACCATTACTTTGAATGCAACATCTGATGAGAAGCCATCTGTCAAGCCTCACAAAGTTTGATATCCATGCAAACTTTGTGCAGGAGGCCATCTTCTTCGAAATTGTCCTGATATTCCTCAGATCTTAGAAGAATGGTCTTCCCGTTCAAATCATTGTGTGTCATCAACTTCTGGAGATCATGTTGGTGACACACCATGAACTAGTGGTAATAAAGTTCATGGATAGAGGGGTAGAGTTAAGTTTCCTTGTAGGTAATGTGAAGGGAATCACCCTATTCACCTTTGTCCCTATCTGGATGAAGCCAAAAAAATGTTGGATAACCATCCTACTTCTCCGCAGTGACTTCCATATAGTTACACGAGACTCTCCCTTAATCCTTCATAGTTGATGAATTGACTGACTCAAATCAACTATCGGTCAAACCCAATCTCTCTGAAAGTGAATCTTATGAGTCTATACCCGAACCAAATCAACAGGTTGAGGAAACTGTTGACCCAATTTCACCTTCTGTTAATCGTACCTTTCCCAAAGAGAGTGAATATGATACCACTCAGGTTCTTTTCGTTTCTTCATATTCTAATGAGCTTGGAGGAAATCCTCTTGTTCCATCAAGACATGAGGAAAATCCTCCCTCTCTCATGACTCAAGGGGTTAATTCTCCTATTTCTACAGTAACCCCTCTAAGTAGTCTGGTCACTTCCTTTGATTGGAATTGACTAGTAGGATGTCGTCTTCCTTCTTATGTGCCTTTCCATATCATAGTACAAGTTTGTAATATGATTGTATCTAGAACTATTATAGATGAAGGTGCATCTGTGAGTATCCTTCCCTCCACTGCTTGGCAAGTTCTCGGTTCGCCGCCACTTGTGCTTGTTACCTAGAATCTATTGGATTTTAACAGAGGAACCAATAAACCATTAGGGATCCTTCCTCAGTTTCCTATTACTTTGGGAGGAAAAATCATTTATCTGAATTTGATGGTAGTCCCAGGACCTTTAGATTACAATTTCCTTCTTGGGCACGACTATGTCTATGACATGGGAGCTATTGTTTCAACACTCTTTCGAGTGATTTGTTTCCCACATGAAGGAAGAATTGTCACCGTTGAACAACTTTCATTTTCCGGTCCAAATATGGCTTCGAGTCAACCATCTTCCCTAAGTGGTCCTTTTTTACCAATGGTATCATCCGTGCCACGAGTTAATTATGTGGAAACCCATTCCATGCCTACATCAACTAACGATCAATTCAGTGATGTTGTACATTATGTGCTGGGGGCATTGGAACCAAATCTCTCTAATGGATTCCTTGCTATGGATCCCTTCCAGTGCATTGTTCTCCCATCTAATGAGAACCTCTTGGAATTCGTAACCTCTTATGGGTCGTGAACAAGGAATATGAGGATAGTTCTTGGTCTTGTGTCAACCTTGTTAAAAAATGAAGCAAGGAGTATAAGCATAGTTCCTTGTCTTGTGTCAAGCTCGTTAAAAAATGAAACAACTCCAATGAGCATAGTTCCTTGTCTTGTGTCAAGCTCGTTAAAAAATGAAACAACTCCAATGAGCATAGTTCCTTGTCTTGTGTCAATCTCGTTAAAAAATGAAACAAGAAGTATGAGGATAGTTCCTTATCTTGTGTCAACCTTGTTAAAAAATGAAACAAGGAATATGAGGGTAGTTCTTTTACTGTGTCAACCTCATTAAAAAATGAAACAGGTCCCATGAGGAAAGTTCCTGGTCTTGTGTCAACCTTGTTAAAAAAATAAACGAGTATGAGCATAGTTCCTTGTCTTGTGTCAAGCTCGTTAAAAAATGAAACAAGGAATCTGAGCAGAGTTCCTTGTCTTGTGTCAAGCTCATTAAAAAATGAAACAAGGTCCCCTAGAGAAAAGTTTCAAGTCGAGTCTTTGATTAGATCTTGTAAAATCCCAGTCGAGTCTTTCACTTGATCTCATAAAATAACCTTTATTCCATCCACCTAATAGTCACCAGTAGTCTACTAAGGTGAATGTAATTAAGCTTGGGGGGCATGCACCTAGTGGTAAAATTAAGTTTCCCTATAGGTTATGTGAAGGGAATCATCCCATTCACCTTTGTCCCTATCCGTAAGAAGCCAAAAAGGTGTTGGATAACCGTCCTGCTTCATCGCAACGACTTCCATCTGGTTACAAGAGTTGTTCCCTTTCATCATGTTGGTGGCATGTAAACCAATCTCAAGCATAGATTTTCATTTCAAGATTGTGTAAAAATGAAACTGAATCGAAGCATAGTTTTTCATTTCAAGCTTGTGTAAAAATGAAACTGAATTCAAGCATAGTTCTCCGTTTCAAGCTTGTGTAAAAATGAAACTGAATTCAAGCATATTTCTTCATTTCATGCTCGTGTAAACATGAAACTGAACCCAAGCATAGTTCCCTATGGTTTAATCTTGTGTAAAAATGAACTAATCTCCATTTAATCCTCGTGATTTCCATTCTATCAGCCTTTTCCATCAGATGAGCCTTGGTTTTTCTCCTTCCATTGTCTCTATCTTCTTGGTTGATCATACACTTTCATTAGGTTGTTTTACCCTTTTTGAGGAACAGTTGCAATGAGTGGTCTTATTAGGTAGCCTCTTCACATAAATCAACACGTTTTGAGAAGTTCCAACATCACCGGAACTAGTTGTTATCCTAGACACCACTCGTTCCTCAAAGTGGAGTCCTCTTTAAGCTCTTTTCAGACTCTCAAAATATGAAAAGATTGTTGAGTGCTTGTCCTTTTCAGCTCGTTAATGGATTGGAACAACATCTACTCAGTATAAGCTTAACCCTTTTCTGGACTGAGATAGATTACTTATGAAAAAGGAATATGTTGATCGAACATGGTCAATAGGTTCTCTCTTGTATTATTTTACACTTTTTCGGGCTTGAGAGACAAACCTAGGAAAAGGAACTTGTGGAGTTTTATTTTCGTCCCTTTTCAAACTCTCTAAACATGAAAGGCATCGAGTTAACTTTGTCGTTAAACTCGTTAAAACATCAAATAGTGACAAACTTTTCCATCTAGACAAGACCGAGTTTCATCTTCGCTAGACTCGTTAAAACATCACATAGCGATGGATTCACCCGAAGGGTGGAATTATACAACAAGAATATGTTATCATCCTCAAGCTTGATAAAAAATAAAGAGGTACTGGTTAGCAATAACTAGGGAAAATGGGAAAAGGGGGAAAACCACTTTATGTTAGAAAGTCACTCTTGAACATGACACTTTCACTCCATGACCGTGACTATTTGGGTTACGTTATCTACTTGACGGTTATCATACCTATGGTCTATCACACCATCCATCACTTTTGGTTTTGGGTCAATGCTACTAATTCATTCAGACTATTTGGGTTGGGTTATTTGCTTGATGGTTATCATATCTATGGTCTGTCACACCATCCATTGCTTTGGTTTTGGGTCAATGCTACCAATTCATTCAGTGTTGCCGATATGTTCAAGAGAAGTCATTCAGTTAAAATTCATCCTTTGCAATACTCATAAACCTTCATTTTCATGACCGCATTCTTGAACCTTGTGTCGTCAGTCAAATTTTGTCTCCAAAATCATTACACTCATTTCGTGTCATTGGTGTGGGATACATCAAGGCCCTCCTGCGATGAGTCGCTTCTTGTTGACATAAGCTAATTATCCAAGAAGTTGACTTAGAAACACCCTTCCAATACCTTGAGGCTTGCATACATCGATGACAGGTTTCTTGCTTCTCGCGATAGGTTGACATCAATGACCTTCGATCGAAAGACTTTGTATGGTGTTCGACATCAAATCATCCATTCACACCATGCAGAATGTACTATAGTACCTTGAGGATCATTATCATTATCAACGATTTCTCTCACATCTGTTAATGACTTACATCATTGGCTGGTAATCGGATGGTTTCTTCCCATGTTTGACTTCAGATCACATATTCGCATGGTTAGACTCATACTTGAGCGAACGATTGAATGAGATAGAAGACCCTAGATCTAGTTTCATCCATCCGGGCTGCGATTTCAGGAAATGTACCAAATCATCCATACAATGGCTTTACATTGATGGTCATTCCGATCATGGGTCTATATCTGTAGATGAATATCTATGTACTTGTAATGAAAGTTTATATCTTGAGCATGGGTATGCCTCCCCTTAGTAATTCATGAGAAAAAAAACAAAATATCATGATATTATGTATTGTAATCGATGCATGTCACCAACCACTTCGGAATCTCCTCATCACATTGTAAAGAATATCACTTGACATTATTATTTTCAACTTCATGCTTTAGGGGGTAGCTGTTAAAGATCAGTGTTTTAGGGAACATCACTCCCATCATCTAGATCAGTGTTTTAGGGCTCATCAAACCCTAATTTCAGTTGCTACATGCCCTAAACAAGTCAACCTATTGAATGCCTCCTTGCCAGGCAGTTTCATGGCCTGCAAAAACCCTGAAATGACTCCTTGAAGGACCAGCGTAGGTAGGCCCATTTAAGGGTGCTCTGCAGAGCACTTAGGCCCATTTTGACCTGCGCTGGGCAATATTGAGCAAAATTTACATAGGGTTATGGGAATATTCCTTGGTTCTAGATCATTGTAGAAGTATACCACCTCTTATACTCTCCTATGAGCTCGAAATTGGATAGGCTAAGGATCCATTAACCTCCTATCCTGTCATCCCTTCCTCCATGGAAACTAACTCTAAGTTTGGAAGGCTGTTCAATATCCTCATTTATGACAAAACCTCCTCCATCCTATAAATTGAGAACTCATCTAAGTGATAAATGGCTGGAATTTGATGAATTGAAAGGAGATATTGTTAGTTTGAGAATTGAGACTATTATAAGTGTCATTATTCTGCCAGAATGTCATGCTTATGCTGTGATGTGGATGGAACCAAAGTTGGAGGAGTGACTTTGAATCAAACTTGATGGTTGTAATTCCTTCTTCTATTTTTATAAAGTATTTGAACCTTTTTCCCATATGCCTATCTTATTATATAATTCTTATATGCGTGAATGTATCTGATTCCATTTACTTGTATTCAATAGATCTTTTGCTTTGATCGGTTCTTTGTCTTCTGTTGATGTTTACATGTACTTCTCAAATGTGTTAAGTACGGGAAGGAGCGACATGATCGATACAAAGGAGACAAGAGGAAAGTGGAACTACAAGTAGGTCTTATCATCTTCTTTGTCTTATCTATTGCTTATAGGAAAAGGCTAAAGTGCTTTAAACTATTGTTCTTCATATGGCTACTTATCTAGGGAATTAGTATTTATCCGTAGATACCAAATTCTCCAAAACATGCATAAAGCCACACTGATTAACTAGCATCTATCATCATGTAGCCATAACAACAATACAATGGAAAACATGTACATAAGCCTAATGTGTCTAACAACCATTAACCAACATACTTTCATACCCAACATACAACCTGTATGACAATCTGCTTTTACCTTGAGGTCTAGTTTTGAATCTCTCTCTGGTGATCTACATCTCCTTCCCCATTCCTCAACCAACAAATAAGCATCATAACATGCCAATAGCATCATGATGACACAAGACCACAACAATAACCATCACAATGCATCTCATACCTACTATACATGCATAACCATGACCATGACAATGCATGCATAACAACATATAAATATTGACATGCATAACAAATGCATATACAACCAACATGCATTGATAACAAACACATCTTAAGAACAACATCATCAACTCCTACATGTCAACACAACTATAAAAATGACCATCACCATACATACATAACAATCGCATATACAACCTACTTGCATGCATGACAAACAGATTCTGCCCATGCAATCCAGGTGTTGAAACATACTCTGATACCACTTTGTGGTATCATATATCCCTCAAAGAGAACAAAAATTAGACACTACCCAAAGAGAATATAATTTGCTCTGATGCCACTCTATAACACCCTCCTCTCACATTTACCCAAGTTAAATGGTTAGTTGGGGTAAACATGCAACGAAAGGATACTATGATATGATTCAACTCCCCATGTACAATTAAGGGATTTGAACCAGAAAAATGAAACCAAACTGACCTTCCACACATGCTACAAAACCTTTAGGAGCCATCAACCCTTCTAGGTGACCAACCCTTCTAGGTGACCAACCCTTAAGTGATCTGATAATCACCCTATGAGTGACATTAGTTGAAGATTTATTAAACAAAAGGTATTACAGACTCATGTGTTGGTGTGTGTTCTGTGTTATTTAAGCAACGCATCAATCAGATTGCCAATACACAAACATTTAAATGGAAGGACAATAGAGAAATACAACAAGCAATCACAAAGACACAAGCAATTTTAATAAGGAGTTCACCCTATTCTCTAGGGATACATCTCCGGTCCAGCTTTCAGTGGTGGCCTTGTTTTATTGTGCCTTTAGCAGAGAATTACAATGCAGGGACTCAATGTGAGTTCTCCTAAAGCAGGTTTTGCTTGGCAGGTTGGTTCTTGGATTTCCCAAGCCACTGGAGTGCACAAACTCTTCTTCTTCCTACCAGCTCTATGACCTTTGGGTCTACAATGGACAGAGCCAAATGTGATACTCAATCTGGACAGACTCCCCTATGGGATGGCTTGAATCTTCAAGCTCTGGTGTTCGATGCTGTCACTGGTCAGCTTGGCCCTCTATCTCTTTCTGCTCTTCTCTTGCTTTTCTGCCTTCTTCTCTATGTATTCCATCCTCCTCTCAGGATTCTGGTCTTTTTTTCTCGTTTCTCAGACTTAACTCTGACTTGACTGTGTATTCTGTCTCTACTCATGGCTTTTTGTCATCCGAACCCATGCCTGCTTGGTTCCTCTTCCACCTATGTCGATTCACCTTCTGCAGTTGTGCTTGGAGTTCCCTGTTCGGCGTTAGCATGATCGTTCAGGGAGTTGCCACGTGTCCCCATCCGAACAACGCCAGCCTGATTGTTGGTTCGTTTCTCTAGTTACGCCGTGAATGCGTCCTTCCTCCACCGTGGCGGTCAAAACAGATTCCAAATCCCTTTAGAACGGGCTTAATTCCCTGTCAATTCCGCTTCTTTCTATTGGGTGCAATCTCAGCCGTCCAATCTAGGCTCCTCTAGATCCAACATCATACGCACGTCCCGCACGGTTGACTTGCTCGACCGATAGCACGTGATCAATGGCGGTTTTCTCTCACCTCCACCACCATGCATCGATCATTGAGTGGGATCGCTCTGCTTCCTCTAAAACCGTTTACCATTTGAGGGCGTCCCGATCAATACCACCGGTTTTCCAGAGTGTGGGTCCTGCGTTCGTATGTTAGTGCCTTTTGTTTCTATGCGCATGGTTCTTCGGCTCCCAACGCGATCGAGTGCTTAAGGATCCTCCATTTTGGCCCTGTCCGCCCAACGATGTGCAATTATAGGTGCTAATCGTGCATCGAAAATCACCTCCTTTTCCCAATCCAGGGCTCCCAGGGGCTACTTTGACCTCCTGCGCAGTCTCCATGGGCCTCGGTCAGCACGATTTGACCGAGGTCCTCGTCATTCCACGCTGGCTACCATTGCCACTGGTTCAGGGTGTTTTTGATGCTGTTTTGGATTCTTCAAATATTTGTTTTGTCTTGATACAATCATGGTTCTTTGACAGTCTTTTATGGATCCAATTCGATCACGGCCTTCCCATTGAAAGAGTTTTTGAACCACCAAAAGCTGGTTTACTTCAAGCATCAACTAAGTGAGAAAATTGTTGTCTCGCTGGCCCAATCTCAATCCACTTCACACTGCTCGACTTTGAACCTTTAAGCCCAATCCTAAGGTATTCCACTTGTCCACTGTGTGTCATCCTTACCTTCCTATCCAACACTGCTTCTTCCCACAATTCATTAAGATATTCAGGTAGCAGGTCATCAACAGAAGGTAATTGACTCTGCTCTTCAGGGTCTCCACCCATTGAAGGTTCAAACAACCTCAAGCAATCTGCATTCACAATTGAGTAGATGTGCATGTAAGCTGGTAGATCAAGGCGAAAAGCATTTTCACCAATCTTCTCAAGTATCCTGAAGGGTCCATACCTGATAGGTTTTAACTTTTTACTTTCACCTTGCAGCCTGTCCTTGCTAATCTACAGCCAGACTTGGTATCCAACTTGAAAACTATGCTCCATCTGATGCTTATCGTGCCTAGCCTTGTACTTGGCTTGGCTCTTTTCCAGCTGTTCCTGTACTGCCTGGTGGATCTCTTGGATCTGTTCAACCTAGTTGCCTTGTCCACGTCATTGTGTCTATCAACCATGGTATCTTTACCAAAGACAAAATCCAAAGGAGACCTTGGTATGAAACCAAAACAGGTCTCAAAAGGAGATCTCTGTGTAGAAGAGTGTTTG
>APFE030383041.1:126174-188153 GCA_000404065.3 Pinus taeda | reverse complement strand
CAACCATAAATTGGTTGAACGAAATATTTCTTGCATTCAATCACCACCATGCCATATTCCAAGCATGAATGTGGGATCTCATGGAACAAATCAAACAAAACCAAACCAGGGCTTCCAGAGGGAAAGCCACCTCAACCCTCAACTAGTGATTCCACCTCATGTTTGGACATCGCTAACCATCACCAAACTGGTCTCTACCCAAGTTGTCTAGGGCTCCAAAGTGTTTGTTCAAACCAAGGCTTCCACGACTAGTAACTCAACCCACAGCTGGTGTCGGGTTTCCAGAGTGATTGCCCAACCAGAGCTTCTAGGACTAGTAACTCAACCCACTAAGGGCTTCCAGAGCGTTTGTCTAACCAAAGCATCCAGGACTAGTAACTCAACCGAAGTTGTTATAGGGCTTCCAGAGTGTTTATCCAACCAAGGCTTCTAGGAACTAGTAACTCAACCCACAACCATAAGGAATGTGAGAACCAACCATAAAACAAAAGGAAAGACAACCACAACATCATTGCTATCTAGGAAATAGCAAGGCTAGGAAAATACACCGTTAATCTAGGAAATCCTCCATGTCATTGATAGATCATAACCAAGAAACCACATGCATGTGCCATGCATGCCAAAACTAGCAAGGAAATCATACATGCAACTCGGTACCTACAAGAAAAATTTGTTGTAGTTGTTGATCCTGATGTTATCTTGCGCTTTTTTTCTCTTCCTTGTGCCTTTTTGCTCCAATCCCAAGTATGCCACACTCCTCCAAGAGTGCTCCAAGAAAACTCTAAATGTCCAGGAGTATGAAAGAGAGTAGAAAATGAGAGCTCCAAAACTAAACTGACAAAAGCTAACACTAACAAAAGCCATGAATTGATCCTCAGAAGCCTTTTAATCATTAAGACCTTTTTTTTCCTTCCAATTTCCATTAATTTTCCTTCATGTTCCTCCTCACATGTGACTTGTGACCTTTCACCTTCATTTTCTCCTAGTTTCCATTATTTTCATAAATAAATGTCAAATAATGCCTTTTTCCTTTCCAAATCATTTTCCATTTCTAATTTCCTTACCCATAATAAACCAAATGAACACCCATTAGGATGTTTTTCCCACCATTTAGATTTGAATATGTGTCTCGTGACCTTGGTCTTATATTTTTTTTACATGGATTTTTAACTAGGGTTGTTACACTCACTTTGCAAGGATTCTCAAATGATCCCAAGGATTGTCAAATGAAGCCATAAAAAATACCCCCAAATGTATGATGTCAGAAAATAAACTTATGGCTGAAATATAGTACATCAAAATAGTGAGTGTGGTGATTAGAGGGGGCCTTGAATATTGGAAACTACTGGGACTTGCAAAAGACAAAACCGAGATACATATGAGACACATCCCAAAGGTATGCATAACCATACTCGATTCAAAATGAAAAAAGCATGGCCTCTAACACAATATATTATAGATCCATGGCATATATACAATATCATGATCATGAGAGAGGCCACATAGTAGATCCATTTCATTAAATGTTGACAATAAACCTCAAACAATTAAAATGTGGATCTATTTCACTACATATAGGAGGATAGTGAACACCAAGGAATGTGCCCAGGTAAGTGAGGTAGTCTCCATCGTAGCATGGGCGAGGAAACATGCATGAGTGAGGTAGCCTTAATACCCAAGGTATTCATGTCTTCTCATTGGTATGTCCCTATGTCATGTGAATATATGAACTAATTTCAAACATGAAATGGATTGTCTAATTACTAGGAATTGATGAATCCCAACAATAGATGTCAAGGAAACCACTAGTGATGAAAATGGTTTCTAAGGTACTTAGTATATTCTAAGAAGTGTTAATAGACATGTTGATGTTGGAAATTCATAGAATTCGTCAACAAGGTCCAATGAGGAGAACCTAATATCAAATGTAAGAAAATCTGCCACTGATAACCACAAGCTCTGAGATACTAGCCCATTTATAGACATGTTCCCTAGATAATGAGTTAGTGTTGATGGGAAGAGATTCATTGAAAAAGAGCCATGATGTCTCCCCATCATTAAAAAAAAAACAAGAGTATAGTGATGATTAAAGTTGATGAAAACCTTATAAACAATTAACACAAAGATAGGGTCAATAAGACTAAATGGCTAATTCTAACTAAGACTTCCCTCAAACATATATTTATACAACTCAATATGAAATTGGCAACTTCACCTTAGAATAAATAACATATATTGATACAAATCAATGTGAAATTAACTTTTTTAATAATTAAAAAAAATATTCTAAATTCTCTCTGGAATATTAAATAGTTTTTTTTTCATTTAAATTAATGTTTCATATTATTTTTTTTTTTTTTTTTTCCATTAAGTTTTGGTGAAGATTTAAACTAAAATAAAAAAAATTAAAACGTGGGAAATTTACTTCGCTACGAATAATTAAATTTTTGAAAATATATATATTTATTAAATGTTTATATTCTATGGTAAAAGACAATGAATAAGTATCCAAATCTTCCGTTCACGAACGGTCCTTAATTAAAGCACAAGGAGTGCATGCTTGCGTCATTATCCATGCTATTCAATTGCGTTGTGGTCGTGATGTTAAGCATTCCATTTATGGTGAGTATTTTAATTGGTGTTTTTTATTTTATTTTACAATTTAGTTAGAGAGGTCCTTAATTAAAGAACAATGAGTGCGTACTTGCGTCATCATCCATGCAATTCAATTGCATTGGGGTGGTGTTGTCAACCATTCCATTTCATTTATGGTGAGCAGGGATGGAATTTGATGGGCATTTTATTTGTTATTAGGCATTTTGCTCATATTTAACGTTTAAAATTTCTGGATCCCTGTTTTTTCGAACATGCTTAGAACAGTGGGAAACATATTTTTGATGAGCAGTGATTATCTCAAAATGTTATTAAATCCTATTTATTTTCGCTTCGCTTTAAATTTTGTTATATTGTATGTTTATTTGTTTTAATAATACAGATTTGAGATGAGTTACAACTTGATCTGAGATGAGTTGTAACTGACAAACTTGCAACTTGCTGCGTACAGGGTTCAAATCAATATAAATCGCATGTGAACAATATCACTAGAGAAAATTGAAACTAAATAGAACATGAGTAATAGAGTTCATATGGAATGATGTTAAAATCACTGCACCAATTCGCCTAGTATGTAAACACGTTTTATTCTTCATAATAATATCTGGTTAGATACAGTTTCACTTTGTTTATTTTGGCATACACTACAATCCATTATGGTGGATGTTTAACACATATGGTAGATGTTTAAAGCATGTCAGCGACTTCGAAATTTTTTCTTTGCGAAGAAAAAATATGTGTCATATTAGGACGAATTTATCCATTTTAATGAACGTAGTAGTTACCCTTAAGGGACAACATGTCGCAAAGAGGTAAGTGAAAGCCTCTTAAAAAAACTATTAAAAACTATTAACCATTATAATCATCGAAATATGCATAGCATTACAAGTAGGACAATGATTCAACTCATAGAGTGAGACTTGGATCTCTACAATCATCGAAATCTGCATAGCATTACAAGTAGGACACCAATTCAACTCATAGAGTAAGACTTGCCATCTCATCTTTTTTTGTAGGGGCAATGGGTATTACAATGTTACATTATTTTTTAAAACACTTTTTATTGATAGTTAGAAAACTAAAGCTGCACATTCCACATTTATGCGAAGACTTAATCTTTTCATAGATATACGAAAGATATACTTCAGTTGCATAGATCCAAAGAAACTAGCTCAAGCTACTCCATAAGATTATTCAGGTCATTTCTCATATACCTATTCTATTAAATCTTTTTCTGTAAATTGTTCTATAATTGCATTAAAAATAGCTAAATCAAATAAATTTCTTAATGGACCTCGGCTTTAAGAGAGTCAAAATTGCCCAGGATTTAGTGAAAATTGGGTTGACCATTGACTCACTAAGCACAGTGCAAAACAGCCAGACGTTAATACATAATTTAATCCGTCAAGGAGTACAAAAAGGCCCTTAATTTGCGGTGGAAGAATTCTTCAAAAGTATGATGTGTTTGTGTCTCACCAAGTAGTCAAATACTAAATCTGTGTAAGTTAAATCAACAGATATTTCATTATTTTGTGAGACCAAGACACATGTTAACTTGTTCTACATGAACTTGTTATTCCATTCCAAACAAAACATGTTAATTGGGTTACTGCATTCATTTCACCCTTCGACATCAAGGAGAAAAGATTCAATGCATTCACATCTTACCCATCAACATCTAGGAGAAGAGATTTAAGTCATTCACATCTTCCATCCCTTAAGATGGTAAGACAAAGATACCTGTAGCATGAATGAATGAATTTCTGACGAATTGTCATCAGGGAAAAACTCAGGAAAAAACTATATTTATCTATTCACTGCTTCCAGATACACTCACATGCTTAAGCTACAGCTGATGTTCAACGAATTAGATTTTCTGATGTCAAACGTTTGACAGTCAAGGCTTAGCATTGATTCGCCTCCCTCTGGCCATCCATTCATAGATAGAAAACTAGAAATATGTCAAACTCATTCAACCACATGGTCCCTCTCGTTGTTTTTGCCATTGATCGAGCTACTCCCTTGTAATGAATGTGAAGGACGCTGAAGCTTTGGAGCTTTGAGCCTAATAATTGGTGTCCACAACACCTCACAAATCTCACCCTCAAATACCAGTGAGCAGCAGTTATCCCATGTTAGTGTTCCCTTCAATTTCAAAATTAAATTTGAACATGTGTTTCTCAAAATGAAATCCCGAAACCCATTAATAAAGCACAAATTTGCATGTTATGAATTATTTTAACTTACTCTTTTAATTTTTTGGCATGATATAACTTTGGTTTCAGTTATAGTGTCTCATATTGATTGATAACAACGTTTTGTCAAACCCACATACCTAGCGTAATATGTTCTAAAATAAATAAGTGATTTGCGTTATGATCATTTTGTAGTTAGGATAAATATGTGAATTTTTTAAAAATAGTTATGTTATTGAAGGGTATTTTTTTAATCAAACCTATATTTGTAAATGGGTTAAATTATTATGAGAATATTATTCTTGAAGGGAAAAATTTTAAACATCACACTTTTTGATGAGTAGAATAAAAATGAAAACGTTAAAAAAAATTGTATGGCGGGCAAAAAGAAATCCAATTCCAAACTTGATGGTGAGTATTCTGATTGATATTTTTATTTTATTTTTCAATTTGATTTATAGTAAGTTAGTATAGTATTGTCCAAAATAAGTTTTAACATTTCAAAAGTCAATATATATATATATATTATATATATATATATAAGTATATATTATATATATATATATCATTAAAATTTCTAATTTTTTAGAAGCTAGATGAATAAAAAAAAAAAAAAAAATTAGTTTATTTGTAATATGTTTTGGTGTATTTTAGAGCATATTTTTTAGTTTAATGTTTTTTTTAATCTAACAAAGATTTGTTGTGAATCCAATTTTTTTTTACTAGAATCATAAATTTGAATTGTGAATTTTCTACAATTGAAATATGCAAAAAAAATAAAAAAAAATGAATTCATATATATAATTGGAAATTCATTTTACACAACAACATTAGAATCACAAATTTGAATTGTGAACTTTCTACAATTTAAATACCTAAAAAAAATTGAATGAGTTCATATATGCAATTGAAACAATTAGAAAAAGTGGCAATTTGACAAAAAATTATTTTATCAAAATTCTAGCAAAAAACTCTATACTAGGCATGGAGTATGCCCTAAAATTATTTCTACTTGACTAAGAGTTCATCTTCTTTGGATGTAAAGAAATAGGTTAACATTCCAAGACACAGTTGGCAAGAGTCAATATGGCTTTCCTTAAATAACAATGATGAGTTATAGTTGACTAAGAGTTCGTCTTCTTTGGATGTAAAGAAATAGGTTAACGATCCAAGACACAGTTGGAAAGAGCCAATATGGCTTTCCTTAAATAACAGTGATGAGTCGACCTAACTTAAGAATAATAGGGTGCACTCCCAATGTGCATATGATTCCATCTGGCAATGCTAATGACCAAAATATATGTATTCCCCGACCTTCCCTTCTCTTCTACACAATCCCTCAGGAAATCTAGTCACCTCCTTCCATGCAGTTACACACCTTCCAAGTTCCACGGGCATCCCCTTCTCTACTATATAGTCCCTCAGGTGACCCCTTCCTTAGCAAGGTTTCCTCGCGTTGGAAGGTCCAAAATCCAAGGCATATCCCTACTTTGAAACCATCATACCATTCATAGCATACTCAATGCAATCAATGGACACTATTGGGTACCAGTGTCCCATAATGACCCTGCTCCTGAAGTGATTTCCCAGCATATTATTTCATGTTCCAATTCCTTTCAATGGTGCTACTAACATTCTTTGATAGAAAATTCCAGTTACCCAAACTGGGCATTCTTATGCTTTCTTATACGAAGCACATCATTTCAATTAGATTCAAAATAAGTTGAAATAAACCCACACCATACCTCATTGGTAGCTCGTCAATGAGGTACACTTGCAATTTTGTTCACAACCTATCACGACAAGTTAAACTAGTTGTTTAATCAAATCATCATGTATAAACATATCACATCTAGTTAGCTCAAAACGTAAACATCACACTCAAAACCATAGATCACATGTAACTATCATAAATTGAAGTCATAGATCACATGCACAATAAAACTAAAATAGCTCACACCGAATCAGTTGCCACATCCGACAAACACCCAATGCCTTTTTATTTTCTTCAATCACGTACACATACACAATGTACATCCCCACACATACATCCACACATAACATACGACACCACAAAATGCATACACCTACACTTGATATACATCACGACACATACACCTACACCTAGTGTACAACACAACACAATACATACTCCTACATCTAGTGTACAACACAATACACATACGTACACATAGTACTACAAAACAAATACACATGTCACAATGCCATGACTACACAATGGACATACGTAATTATGCATGTACACAAAACATGTATGACATGCACACAATACCACATGTACACCAATACCACATGTACAACAAGTACACAGTATGACATGTACACAACGTTATCTGCACATCATGTGCACAACACCATTTGCACAACATGTACACAAAGCCATATGTAGATCGCACCACTTGTACAACATTTACAAAACACCACATGCACTACATGTACACGATAGCACATGTACACAATGCCACATGCATGACATGTACACAACACCGCATGCACATAGCACCATACATACAACATGTACATATCACCACATGCACACAACACCACATGTACAATCATGCACACAACACCATATGTACATAAAACCACATGTACAACATGCACACAACACGATATGTACATAGAATTGCATATACAACATGTGCATAGCACCATATGTACACAACACTTCATATCCAACATGTGCACAACACAATATGCACACAACACCGCATATCCAACATGTGCACAATACAATATGTAAACAACACCGCATACCAAAGATATACATAGCACCATCTATACCTGATACTACATATGAAATATACACACAACACCATATGTATAATAGGAACATAACATTATATGTACACAATACTTCATATGCTACATGTAAATAACACCAGTTCTACACATTCTAAGACCACATTCTCCCTACCAAACGACCTTGCTTCTAGTGTCTTATCTATGCCTGTCCCAACACGCTATAGACCACAGTACATGCATTCCGTTGATTTATCCTTCAACATTACCTGTCATAACATAAAAATAGGCATAATATAAACAAATAATATCAATCACATCCACATGATACCGACCTCATAGATTTGCCAGTACTACTCTTCCAACTTGATTCCTCATAAGACAAGGAACCTCTTCATGGAATTCACCTGCGTAAGTAATCATTCCTCCATAAGCATGATCCCTAATTACCCTGCTAGACAATAACATACATACATACATATAACATTAGCATAAAAAAATCATGATCTATGATAACCTTGTTAGACAATGACATACATAGATACATGTATACATATAGAGACATCAACATAATCATGATCATAACATAATTACCAAATATCATAAGGTCAAGGTTTAGAGAAACCCCTTCATCCATGCACAATATGCACAACATTTAGAGCAACGGTTCCCAACTTAACCAAGGCATCTGATGCCTCAAATCCATTTACTTTACCTTTTTGTTACCTTCCTCAAGACTGTCTTGCAACCGTCTATTTATCCTAATGGACCCAACCAATCCAACTGATTGTCATAATCTTGCCTTTAGTTGCCCGTATATATTCATTGACTTCATAAAGGTCTTACATTACCTATTCAGTTCTATTAATCTCTCCCCAAGCTCCATTATCTTTCCTCTTTCCCAAATCAATTCCCAAGACCCTCAAAACACAAAAGGAAAGAACAAGAAACAAACAAGAAGAAAATAATGAAAACCAATAACAATACAACACCCCAAGCAAAGTGGCATGGCCCTGCACCAAACATAAATGAAACTGAAAATCAAGCACAAACTAGCAACAAACACCATGACTCAATCCCCATGGGTTCCCAATGCTTCCAAGGAAATCTCAACCCAAGTCTTCTTCAAGATTCCATGGAAGTCTCTTTTACCATGCAATCCCCTGCATCATACTGCCATAAACACATAATTGTGAGTGCATAAATAAACATAACAACATACTAGTTACCTCACCTTATTGTGCCAAGCACGTTGCCTTGTAACTGAACAGATCCTTAATATCTCTTAAGGGACTCCAATTCCCTCGATGAATCTAGATATAACTAGAAACTAGCTAATATACCTGTCAAATGCATGTTCATGAATATAGCACATATCCACATAATGTCAGACAAAATCAAGGTTAAGAAGAATTCATGTATGAAAAGCACTCATTCATTTGGAACTGCGGTTTCCAAAAATATCCATAGGAATTCTCACCTAATTCCTTTCTTTTACCTTTTACCTTGCTGCAATTTAGTCTTATTATATGCTATCACATAAGCCAATAGTTAGTTATATAGACAAATCAATTGTTACCTTGTCATGCTAATTCCAAGGATGTTTCCCTGCAGCTACTCACACATGTCAATAACACATTCCAAAGATCAAGACATCATGTATATTAGTTTGAAATCAACCTTTAACAAGATGAAAAATCATGTCATAACCAACAGTAAACTCACATTCATTAGTCATAATACGTAATGCTACAACTATCACCTACTTACACTCAAGTACATATCAATTATCTCAACACATGTGTTAGTACAACCATATTAAAACAAGATCATTCCTTCATGCAATATTATTGACAGATACTCATATCATGTAATTAATCAAACATTCAAACAATAGATATATGACACAATAGGCATCAAACACTCAAATACCAAATAGACGAAATAATCAAACATTCAAACACCAAATAACTGACATACGAAAAATCATCCAATTCCTTTATTTTACCTTTTACCTTGCTGCAATCGAGTCTTATTATATGCTATCACATCACCTATTTGTTACTTATATAGACAAATCAATTGTTGCCTTGTCATGCTAATGCTAAGCATGTTGCCTTGAAATTGTTCACACATGTCAGTAAAACGTTCCAAAGATCAAGACATCATTTACATTAACTTGACATCAACCTTTCCCAAGATGAACAATCATGTCATAACCAAAAGTAAACTCACATTCATTAGTCATAATACATAATGCTACATCTATCATCTACTTACACTCAAGTACATATTAGTTATCTCAATACATATGTGTTAGTACAACCATCTTAAAGCAAGATCATTCCTTCATGCAATATTATAGACACATACTCATATCATGTAATTAATCAAAAATTCAAACAATAAATAGATGGCATAATAGACACCAAACACTCAAACACCAAATAGACGAAATAATCAAACGTTCAAACACCAACTAAATGACATAAGAAAACACATACCTTAATGTATCTCAAGAGAGGTTATCACATATGCACACTTCGTCCAGATTAGTATGACACAATATCACAAGTATATTGACTCATACCTGAATATCATAACCACAATCATCTACATAGACCAATCCAAATTAACACAATATATATAACATCAAGATCTCAAATGCAATGAGCATACTCATCATGCATATAACCACAATGCAGACAAAAATAAGTTACTATCCTTCATGACCAACCGATGCATGTGCATATAGCCACACTGATTAACTAGCATTTATCATGGATGTAACCATAACAATAATAGAATGACAAACATGTACATAAGCCTAACGTGTATAACAACCATTAACCAACATACCTGCATACCCGACATACAACCCGTACGACATTCTTCTCTTACCTCGAGGTCTAGTGTTGCAATCCCAGTCTAGTGATCTACATCTCATGCTCTATCTCAGCCAACACATAAGCATAATAACATGGAAATAGCATCATGATGACACAATACCACAACAATGACCATCACAATGCCTCTCTTACCTACTATACATGCATAACCACGACCATGAAAATGCATGCATAACAACACATAGACATTGACATGCATAACAAATGCATATACAACAAACATGCATTGATAACAAACACATCTTAACAGCAACATCATCAACTCCTACATGTCAACACAACGGTAACAATGACCATCCCCATACATACATAAAAATCACATATACAACCTACATGCATGCATGACAAACATATTCCGCCCATCCAGTCCAAATGTTGAACCATGCTTTTATATCACTCTACAGTATCAGATATCCCTCGAAAAGAACAGAAACTAGACATTGTCCAAAGAGAACAAAATCTGCTATGATACCACTCTATAACACCCTCCTCCCACATTTACCCAAGTTAAATGGTTTACTGGGTTAAACATGCGACGAAAGGATACTATGATGTGATTCAAGTCCCCATGTATGATTAGGGAAGTGGAACCAGTAAAACCAAACCAATATGACCTTCCACACATGCTACAAAACCTTAAGGAGCAAACCAACCCTTCCAGGTGACCAAGCCTTTAGGCAACTTGACATTTCACTAATCTAGACCCCCAGTCGCTCCCATGACAAGCCATGCATGCGACTGAGGCCTTCCAGTCACTCCCACAATAAGGCATGCCATCAATTATGGACTCTTTTAGCTAGTTCTCAGCCAACAACCCTAGATTCTGTGCTAATTTTTAGGGCGAGGACTCAGGCCACTGCCCATAACTTCATGAAACTTTAAGAAATGAAAAATAACAATGGAATAAGGCTAATAATGTAATTATTGGTACAAATACTTAATCTGACCTATACTATCCATGACAAACATTTTGTCAAACATGTCCAAAATATGAAATATACAGTTCATAACAATAGCTATGAGCATATGGGTCTCATACTTATCTGAGATTCGTAAGGAAGTATTTATGTCTTATCACAATGCCTACATAATTATCTATTAGGTCATATAGTCATTGTTCATTCATTTTCTAATGAAAACATGATGAGAGCCATACATCAAGATTGTCATAAAACATCCTCTTAAACAACATATATTCAACAGAAATAACAAATATATAACAACCATAAAAACCACATATGACCAAGTATCTTTACCCATCAAATACAATAGGAAATGAGCTCTTATTAACATATGCAAAATGCAACTAGGTCTAGGACTTCCACATACCACCCGACCATAGATTGGTTGAACTAGATCTTTCTTTCATTCAATCACCACCATGCCATATTCCAAGCATGAATGTGGGATCTCATTAAAGAAATAAAACAAAACCAAACCAGGGCTTCCAGATGCAAAACCACCTCAACCCTCAACTAGTGATTCCACCTCACAGTCGGAAATCACTAACCATCACTAGATTGGTCTCTACCCAATATGTCCAAGGCTCCAGAGAGTTTGTTCCAACTAGGGCTTCCTAGACTAGTAACTCAACCCATAGTTGTTGTCGGGCTTCCAGAGTGTTTTTCCATCTAGGGTTTCCAAGACTAGTAACTCAACCCACCAAGGGCTTCCAGAGCGTTTTTCCAACCAAGGCTTCCAGGACTAGTAACTCAACCCAAGTTGTTACAGGGCTTCCAAAGTGTTTGTCCAACCAAGGTTTCTAGGAACTAGTAACTCAACCCACAACCATAAGGAATGTAAGAACCAACCAGAAAATAAAAGGAAAGACACCCACAACACCATGACTATCTAGGAAGTGGAAAGGCTAGGAAAATCCACCGTCAATCCAAGTAATCCTCCACGTCAATGACAAATCATAACTAAGAAACTACATGCATGTGTAATGCATGCCAAAACTAGCAAGGAAATCATACATGCAACTCGGTACCTACAAGCAAAATCCAGAGTAGTTGTTGATCCTAATGTCCTCTTGTGATTTTCTGCTCTTCCTTGTGCCTTCTTGCTCCAATCCCAAGTATTCCACACTCCTCCAAGAGTGCTCCAAGAAAACTCTAAGTGTCCAAGAGTATGAGAGAGAGTAGAAAATGAGAGCTCCTGAACTGACAAAAACTAACACTAACAAACGCCATGAATTGATCCTCATAAGCCTTTATATCACTTAGGCCTTTTTTTTTCCAATTTCCAATATTTTTCCTTCATTTTCCTCCTCAGATGCAACCCGTGACCTTTCACCTTCCTTTTCTCCCAGTTTCCATTATTTTCATAAATAAATGTCAAATAATGCCTCTCGCCTTTCCAAATGCTTTCCTTAGCCATAATGAACAAAATGAACACCCATTAGGATGTGTTTCCCACCATTCAGCTTTGAATATGTGTCCCATGACCTTGTTCTTATATTTTTTTTATATGAATTTTTAACCGAGGTTGTTACACTCACTTTGTAATGATTCTCAAATGATCTCAAGGATTGTCAAATGGAGCTATAAAAAATACCCCCTAATGTATGATGTGATAAAAAAACTAATGGCTGAAATATATTACATCAAAATAGTGAGTGTGGTGATTAGAGGGAGCCTTGAATATTGGAAACTACTGGGACTTGCAAAGGACAACACCTAGATACGTATGAGACACATCCCAAAGGTACGCATACTCATACTCGGTTCAAAATGAACAAAGCATGGCCTTTAACACAATACATTATAGATCCATGGAATATATATAATATCATGATCGTGAAAGAGGCTACATAGTAAATCCATGTCATTAAACGTTTATCATAAACCTGAAATAATTAGAATGTGGATCTATGTCACTACATATAGTAGGAGGATAGTGAAAGCCAAGGAATGTGCCCAAGTGAGTGAGGTAGTCTCCATCGTAGCATGGGCTAGGAAACATGCATGAGTGAGGTAGCCTCAATACCCAAGGTATTCATCTCTTCTCATTGGTATGTCCCTATGTCATGTGAATATATGAACTAATTTCAAATATGAAATGGATTGTCTAATTACTAGGAATTGATGAATCCCAACAATAGATGTCAAGGAAACCACTAGCGATGAAAATGGTTCCTATGGTACTTAGTATATTCTAAGAAGTGTCAATAGACATGTTGATGTTGGACATTCATGAAATTGGTCAACAAGGTTCAATGAGGAGAGCCTAATATCAAATGTAAGGAAGTTTTCCACTGATCACCACAAGGTCTAAGATACTAGCCCCTTTATAGATATGTTCCCTAGATAACGATTTAGTGTTGATGAGAAGAGATTCATTCAAGGAGACCCATGATGTCTCCCCATCATTCAACCAGAAAAAAAACCAAAAGTATAATGATAACTAAAGTTAATGAAAACCTTATGAACAATTAACATAAAAATGACTAAAACAAAAGATCAATAAGAATGCAAATGGCTAATTCTAACTAAAACTTCATTTAAACCTATATTATTAATAAAACTCAATGTGAACTCAACAATAAAGTAAAGAACATATATTCGTACAACTCAATGTGAAATTAATATTTTTTAATAATTAAAAAAAATATCTAAATTCTCTCTTACATATTAAGTAATTTTTACTTTTCATTTAAATTATTATTTTTTAATTACCATTTTATCAAATTTTATAAATAAATATTTTTTTAAATATACGAAATTTCCTCTCTATAGATAATTAAATTTTTGAAAATATATATATTTATTAAATGTTTATATTCTATGATAAAAGACCATGAATAAGTATCAAAATCTTCCATCCACGGATGGTTCTTAATTAAAGCACAAGGAGTGCGTGCTTGTGTCATCATCCATGCTATTCAATTGCGTTGGGGTGGTGACGTCAACCATTCCATTTATGGTGAGTATTCTAATTCATTAGTTTTATTTTATTTTACAATTTGGTGAGAAATGTCCTTAATTAAAGCACAAGGAGTGCGTGCTTTCGTCATCATCCATGCAATACAATTGCGTTGGAGTGGTGACGTCAACCATTCCATCTATGGTGAGTATTCTAATTGATGTACATTTGATAGTTTTGTAGACCTTCTTCAAACAATAGTAGGATATGTTTTCCTAGAACAAAGGGATATGCATTAACATTCGAATCAAATTAGTTGGTATTAAGTTGATCAAACAATCAATGTCCATTATCTACTATTTCTTAAGATTTTTGTGTTCAACATCTAACATTCTATCCATATCTAGTCAAGGTTATGGGGATATTTCTTAAGAATCATCTTATCCTCCTCTCCTCTCTTTATGGGAGATGAGACCAAATAAATTCACTCACAAGTTAGAATAGGTCAATTCTTTGTTTTTAGGTGTAAAAGTTATAAGATTAACAACAGTTAGATACTCACTCATACTTCCCCCATAACCGCCTTATAAGCAACATATGTAAAGATTTCAAGTTGACTTACCTTTGGCTTCTGTTACTTCTCGAACCCTCTCCTAAGGAAAAAGTCCCAAGCCAATGGGAGAGCCAAGGTGCAACTGCAGGCAAGCCACTCACTGTCACCTCAGTGGCCTTGCCTCTCGCTTTAAGGCTAAGAAGGGACTTCCTTACCTAAGAGGAGATTTCCGAAGGTCGAATCTAGCTAGGATTGGTAGGTAGTGATGAAAAATTCCAAACTCATTTTGACATATCCATGAAATCAAATGAATTGAATCTTCCATTTACCATTGTATTGCCAAAATGGCATCTAAAATTCAGTGATATAAATTGTTTATTGCTGCTATTTAAAGATAGAGAAATGACACAGTTGCTACAATCCTTGCTAATACCCTGCTTTATATACGTTTGTCTTAATATAAACGATAGGTAGTATTATTTTCTTGATCTTTTTCCTTATGATATTGCATATCCCTCTGTAAGTTGTCTCCTCCAGAAGGCAGTATGGGGATATTCCCCTAGAATCATCACTATTTGAATCAGATCATGAGTCTATTGCTAATGTTTAAAGACAGAGAAGACAATAGGGAAGAATTTGTATCATTCAAAGATTTTAGAAACAGAGGTATTTTTTTCCTGCATTATTTCTTCCATAGTTCACTGAATTTCGTCCTTAATGTAAGATGGAGTGCTTGTGTGAAAACTCTTGGCTAGTTTCCTAGGTTAGGCTGCATGAGAAATGACACAGTTGCTACAAGCCTTGCTAATATCCTACTTTATATACGTTTGTCTTAATATAAACGATAGGAAGTATTATATTCTTGATCCTTTTTCTTATGATACTGCATATCCCTCTGTAAGTTGTCTCCTCCAGAAGGCAGTATGGGGATATTCCCCAAGAATCATCTCTATAAAGTGAATAATTTTTACACAGTCACTATTGTAGACCTATCCTCCTCTCCTCTCTCTATGGGAGATGAGACCAAGTAAATTGACTAACAAGTTAGACTATGTCAATTCTTTTTTTTTAGGTGTAAAAGTTATAAGATTACCAACAGTTAGATACTCACTCATACTTCCCCCATAACCGCCTTATAAGCAACATATGTAAATATTTTAAGGTGACTTACCTTTGGTTTCTGTTACTTCTTGAACCCTCTCCTAAGGAAAAAGTCCCAAGCCAATGGGAGAGCCAAGGTGCAACTGTAGGCAAGACACCCATTATCACCCCAGTGGCCTTGCCTCTCGCTTTAAGGCTAAGAAGGGACTTCCTTACCTAAGAGAAGATTTTCTAAGGTCGAATATAGCTAGGATTGGTAGGTAGTGATCAAAAATTCAAAACTCATTTTGACATATCCATGAAATCAAATGATTTGAATCTTCCATTTACCATTGTATTGCCAAAATTCCATATGAAAGTTAGTGATACAAATTGTCTATTGTTGTTGTTTAAAGACAGAGAAGACAGTAGGGAAGAATTTGTATCATTCTAAATTTATGTTTAATGATAAAACTAATGGATTCATAATCCATCTATGTGCACTCATTTCTTGTGTCTTTCATATAATATTTTGCAATGAGGTTCACTCAACTCATGCTTCTTTATCAGCTTGTGAATCTTAAAGATAACTCCATGATTTGGGAGGTTTGTTTGCATCAATAAATTATGAAATTTCTATAATATAGTTGAAAGAATGAGATTGAAGATAGGCCTTGCATTCAAATAGAGGTTTTTGCATGTGAATCACAGTTTTTCATAGATTGGTCATGGAAACTCTAACCTTCTAAGATAAGTTCATGTGTCAGCTTCATTTTATCCTGAAAAGATTTACTGGTCTTTCACCTGAGCTCAAAGAATTCAATGCCTTCCAAGTGAGGTAAGATCTTGCACTTTATTTGTTTTTTTCTCTCGTCCAGGCTTTATATGTTCCTGGATGCCATTACTACAATCAAGGGAATACTTGGGTGTGGCCTAGCAGAAGCACAAGTAGCACTTGTGGATTCATAATCCATCTATGTGCACTCATTGCCTCTGTGTTTCATATAACTTTTCCTATGAGGTTCTTAGTGTACCATAAAAGTTGAATTTCCTATAAATATTGATTACTTCTACCTCTAACGTGAACTAAATCTGCAACTCAACTCATTGATGTAACCTTGATTTTAGAAACAGAGGTATTTTTTTTCCTACATTATTTATTCCATAGTTCTGTTTCTTCTTGAACCCTCTCCTAAGGAAAAAGTCCCAAGCCAATGGGAGAGCCAAGATGCAACTACAGGCAAGCCACCTACTGTCACCTCAGTGGCCTTGCCTCTTGCTTTAAGGCTAAGAAGGGACTTCCTTACCTAAGAGGAGATTTCCTAAGGTCGAATCTAGCTAGGATTGATAGGTAGAGATGAAAATTTCCAAACTCATTTTGACATATCCATGAAATCAAATGATTTGAATATTCCATTTACCATTGTATTACGAACATGCCATCTCAAAGTCAGTGATATAAATTTTCTATTGCTGTTGTTTAAAGACAGAGAAGACAGTACGGCAGAATTTGTTCATTCAAAATTTATGTTTGATGGACTAGACTGCTCTTAGCACTATTAATGGTTCGTATGATGAGTTTCATATTACATTTGATAGTTTTGTAGACCTTCTTCAGACAATAGCAGGATATGTTTTCTTGGAACAAAGGGATATGAAATAACATTCAAATCAAATTATTTGGTACTAAGTTGATCAAACAATCAATGTCCATCATCCAATATTTCTTAAGATTTTTGTGTCCAACATCTAACATTCTATCCACATCAACTTCAATGGTGTTCTCACACCCATAAATACTTGCTTGAGTCTCCAGAAACTTTCTAATAACATAATCCTTATCTTCCAGGATGGTCATTCAGCTTCTCTTCATCCCCATCTTCAATTACAAGGGTATTAACTTATGGAGCATCCCCTGATATATATTATATTGTAAATTGGTTATAGAGATTGAGTGTGAGCGAAGGCTCTGGCGACCATGGAGGTTTATGGTTTGGGTCAGACTTGCAACGACAGACCTGCACAGACCATGACGACTCTATCAACATTCTCCAGTAAAATGACAAACAAAAAGCGGCAAAGGACACGGCGCCTCCCCCCAATGATAGTGAAAACACTTAAATGCATGCGGAAGTTATTAGGCAAAAAGTCCATGACGAAATGGGAGTAGGACCTGATATACAAATAGCCAATATGGATGAAAATGAGGTTCCCAAAGTGACATCGGTTACCTGCAAGCCGATTGCAGCTGAAAGACCTAAGATTGAGCTCCTAAGTCACTGGATCAACACTCAAATCCAGTATATGAAGGATCAAGCTTTGATTGGGAAATTTATAAGCTTCTGGCCTACAGAGAAAGCTTTGCATGGATGGATCATAGGCAAGTGGAAGCTGAAAGGGCACATTACCCTGCAGTTGGGGCCTAAGGGTTTCTTCATGACAG
Source organism: Pinus taeda (assembly GCA_000404065.3). Taxonomy (NCBI): domain Eukaryota; kingdom Viridiplantae; phylum Streptophyta; class Pinopsida; order Pinales; family Pinaceae; genus Pinus; species Pinus taeda. The sequence continues at coordinate 169,733 of APFE030383041.1, read as the reverse complement.
TTTTCAACTGTATAGAAGATCGAAATAGAGTCCTCGATGGAGGACCTTATTTTTTTTAATGTAGCTAATCTATATTTGAGAGACTGGATCGAAAGATTCAATCCGGACAAAGAAGATCTAATTTGGGCTCCAGTATGGATCCGTATCTATTCCCTTCCATTGGAGTACGGGGATGAAGACTCGCTGAAATATATTGGAAATGGTCTAGGGGAATTCATCAAAATTGTGGAGGAGACAAAACTCCAAAGATATACCTCCTATGCCCGAATTTGCATCTATATGCATCTAAGAAAGGCTCTTTCGGATGCGGTAAGTCTATACCATGATATTTTGAATGGATCTAGTCAATAGAATGAACATGTCCCATTTCGATTCAGAAAATGCCATGCCCTTGGCCATCTGTTTCATGATTGTCCTTTAAATATGAAAACCTCGATCCCCTCCTCTTCAGATAAACCTGACTCGTATGGATTTACCAAGGTCACCAACCACAAAAAGAACCACAAAAAACCCATTTCAAACCATAAGAAACATGCTACCAGTTCTTCAATACCTTCCACCAGCAATAGCTTTGAAACCCTGGCCCAGCCGGAGCTAAATAACTCAGAGAATCCTGCTCACTCAGAGGAAATGCCCAAGATTACAACACAATTCATTCCCACTGGCTCAAAGAAGACCCAGAAGTCTAAGCAAACCATAGATCTCATGTCCTCCCCTCCTAGTATGATCCCAAAATGGAACACTCAGGGCATGGATGTCGATAACATGCAGCCAACAACCACAACTGCAACGGAAATAGCAGAGGAAAGGAGTGAAACCCAACACATGTAAGAGGAGCCCGAAAGCATAGATATTAAAGATCTGGACATACTTGGATTAGAAAGACAAAAGATTATGACAAGATCCCAGAAAGACAGCTAGAAAACCTGGATGTTATCCTTTCCAAAGCACAACAGCAAAGAACCCTCGGCATTGAGCCTGAAAGTCAATGGGATGGCAAAAACATTCCTAAATACAATAAAAAGAGAGGAAGGAAAATGGATCTCCAACGAACCATCCACATTGGGGAAATGCTGGTGGAATCGGGAAGATATTCCAAGCTTACAAAGTATTACAACCCCCTACCCAATAGTACATCATGAAGCTAACTTCATGGAATATTAGAGGGCTCAATAGCCCCGGGAAATAAAGATTGATAAAAAGCATGATTCAACAGGAGAAAGTGCAAGTCTTCTTCATGCAAGAAACCAAATGTAACTCTACAACACTGGACCAAACCCTTGCAAAAGCATGGCTAGGTAGTAAAGCAGTAGCAGTGGATGCCTCAGGAGCTTCAGGAGGCCTAGCAATAGTCTGGGATGAACAAGCCATCACGCTTACTAACATTCATATGAGTAAGCACTTCATTCAAGCTACCTTCCATATTACAGGGAAAAATGTGCATGGTCACTTAACCAATGTCTACTTCTCCCAAGAGACAATGCATAAGATAGACATATTGAACACTCTATCTTTGATCAACTCCACCAGAAATCATCCACTTTAGATCACAAGAGGAGATTTCAATATGATAACAAAGCTGGAAGAAAAGAGAGGAGGCAGGAATAAACTGGATAATGAAAGCATTCATTTAAAAAACTTCATCCAAAACAACTGGCTCATTGATATGCCATTTAACAATGGAATCTATACTTGGAATAACAAACAAGCAGGTACACATCAGATAGCCTCTCAATTGGATAGATTCTTGCTCTTCGACAATGAAATCCACCTTGGAGGAGACTTCTTGGCTTCAATCTTGCCTCTCACATGCTTAGACCACTGGCCAATATCGCTCCAATGCAAAAGACCAGGAAACACTACACGTCGGCCTTTCTGCTTTGAAGCTTTCTGGCTAATGCATCCAGACTTTAATACCTTGATAAATAAAGTTTGGAAAAGCTTCAAACCCCCAGATGGCTCAAAAATGTATCAATTCTAGCAAAAACTCAAAAATCTCAAAAACAACATCAAACAATGGAATCAACTCACCTTTGGCAACATCTTCCAAGCACAAAATTCTCTAGATCAAGAAATGAAAAGACTACAACAAAGGATCATCACGGAAGGAAGATCAGAGTTACTCTCAGAGTAGGAAAGACACCTTCAGACACAAATATCAGAATGAGAAAAGTAAGAAGAAATACTATGGAAGAAAAATCAAGAGTTAGATAGCTTAAGGAGGGCGAAAGAAACACGAAATTTTTTCATTGCACTACTATTCAAAGATGAATGAACAACAACATCACTCACATCTAGAATCGGCAAGGAGAATGATTGGAAAAACATGAGGATATAGAACAAGAACTTCTTACCTATTTCAAGCATGTTCACCAAGAACCTCAGATAGATAGAAAGCCAGCCATAGAGAAGATAACTAAGAATATCCCAAAAATCATAATAGAGGAACACAATTAGCTCCTCCTCAGGCCAATTTCTTTACAGGAGGTGGAACATGCAATGCGACAATTAAAAGAAGGAAAAGTGCTTGGTCTTGATGGCTTTACTTCCAACTTCTTCCATAACTATTGGGATCTAATCAAAGAGGAGGTCTGGCAGGTCACTGAGGAATCCAGGACTAATTGATGGATGCTTCCCTCCATGAATGCAACCTTCATTGCCCTCATCTCCAAGGAAGTGCAATCTCAGACTCATGATAAATTCTGGCCTATAGCTCTTTGTAATGTCATTTACAAAATAGTTTCCAAAGTTATTTCCTTGTGACTAAAACTGTTGCTACCATTACACATATCGCCAGAGAAATCGGGCTATGTGGAAGGTCGGCAAATCACGGATGGCATCATTCTCACTCACGAGATTATTCATTCCTTGAAGCAGTCCAAAAACGTAGGTATGCTTCTTAAAATAAATCTCTCTAAAGCTTTTGATAGTTTAAGCTGGAATTATATTCAAAAGATGTTGATTGCCTTTGGTTTCTCCCCTCCCTGGGTTAGATGGGTCATGAGTCTCATAACTTCCACTTTCCTTTCCATTCTGGTCAATGGTATCCTCTCCACCCCTTTTCATCCCTCCAGAGGAATCTGACAAGGTGATCCCCTATCCCCTTTTTTGTTCATCATGATGGTGGAAGGGCTTGGAAGAAACACCAAAGAAGATCTTCACTCCTAGTAATTAAAAGGCCTCTCCTTTCCAAACTCCCCTGCTTTTACCCACCAACAATTCGTGGATGATAACATGCTGTTTGGCCATCCTTCAGTCCAGAAAGCTCTCAAATTAAAATCCATTTTGAGTTCTCGTATGCCTCTGGAGCTAGCATAAATAAGGCTAAATCCCAACTTTTTTTTTCATACCCTTGCTGTTACTCAATCTTCAATAGCTCATATCCTTGGATTCCTGATAGCGGTTCTCCCTTCCAAATCCCTGGGAGCTCCCATGACTGATACAGCTCTGAAGCAATCATCTTGGCACCTGCTCTTGGAAAAATTGGAAGCACATCTCTCCTCCTAGACTTACAGAGCCCTCAATATGGCCAACCATCTAGTCCTAATCAAAGCTGTCCTATAATCTATGCCTCCGTATCTTTTTTCAGTTCTGGCAGCGCCAAAATGGGTCCTCAAGGAAATCAAACATCTTCAAAGATCCTTTATGTGGGGTAACTCGGGATAAAATCGAAAATGGGCTCTAGTGAAATGGGACACAATATGCCTTCCAAAAATCTCAAGAGGTACAGGGCTCCATGATCCCCAACACACTGTCATGGGAGCGCGCATTTGGTGGAAATGGCTCACGGCGCCATATACTCCTTGGGCTATCCTCTGAACAACAAAATATGCCAACAACTGACCTGTAGATGATCTAATCTGACTCACATAAGTTGGTCCAGGATCCTTAATCTGGAATGTAGCTAAACAACACAAGGATTTAATCCAATAGTACAACTTCTAGGAAGTTAGGGATGGTAATAATGCAAGGTTCTGGGAAGACTCTTGGTAGCAGAGACCCAAGCTAAAGGAACTGATCAAACCTCACCAAATACCAGATTGGGAAGCACAAATGATGGACAAGGTCAATCAACACTAGAGGCCCACTCTATCGCAGGGATACAGACATTGGATAAGCACAGATCACATCATTACGCAAGGCATAGAATCCGTTTAGCAGAATCTGGAGGTAGAACTCTCTAATAGGAAAATCTACTATTCAGATAAGAAGGATATACTCAAATGGGGTTACGAGGCAAGAGAAACCTTCACCACAGATGAGGCTTACAACATAATTATAAGGAATCACATAGTCAAGGATCCTCTTTGGAACAAAGTCTGGGCCCCCAACATTTGGCCAAAAGTATCCACTTTCCTTTGGTTGCTTTGTCAAAATAAAATCCTCACTTGGGACAATCTTTGGAAGGAAGCTTTCACGGTCCCTCCATATGTCCCAACTGCAAACAGGAGGAAGAAACCACTATGCACCTCATGAATTCATGCCCATTAGCACACAGACTCTGGGAAAAAGTGAGCTTCCGATGCCAAAAAGATGGACGAATTAAAGAGGATATCACCAACAATGTACGCAATTGGGCAATGAATCCACATAAGAGAAAATTGTTAAACTCTTTATGGAAACTTATCCCAGGCCTTCTCATGTGGACATTATGGAAAGAAAGAAACCGACGCATCTTCAAGGACCAATCCTCACCTTTGGAAATCCTCTGGAACACTGTTTGCTAAAACCTTCGGGAAACCTCATTGCTTCAAACTTGGCATGAAGAAGACTTTTCTTTCCTTCCACAGGAACAGAATATATGGGCAAACTGGAATCTACAGTGGAACCAAAAGCTAGCAATCCATGGTAAACCTTCATCACAGAGCAAGATATCAGACAAATGACATCCTCCACCCCAACACATGATACAACTTAACTTTGATGGAGCCTCGAAAGGCAATCCAGACAAAACAGGATTTGGAGGAGTATTTAGAGATCATAAAGGCGTACCCCTTCTAACCGTCATAGGCTCAAATGGATGGGATACGAATAACTCGACTGAATTAGAAGGGTTATGGAAGGGGCTTCTCTTAGCTCAACTTCATGGTTTCTTCCCACTCTTAATTGAAGGTGATTCTCAGATTCTCATAAACATGGTTAATAAGATTTTGCAGGGGACACTGTCAAACAAAGTGGTCAATAGCTGGAGATTAGAGGAAAGACTTGAACTCATTGAACTATGGCTCTCTACCCACAAAGTAGTCACTTTCAAACACATTCATAGGGATGGAAACAAAGTGGCTGATATTTTAGCTAACATAGGAGTGGATAGTGGAATGTCTCTACATGCAGGATCGCTCACCACTATTGCCACTACGCTCCAGTTAAAGGAGTACAATGATTTGGTGAAGCTTGAAATGGCACAGGGTGAAGAAGCACACCTGGATGCGGGTGACAACCAAGCTATTTATGATGATTAGACCAATGGGTGGTGAGAGGACAGGCCACATGGGCGCCTGCATTCCCAAACATGCCAGCCTGAAAGAAATTCATGGCGGCCTGCAAATTTCATTGAATGGGTACTCTGGCTGAGATTTACCCATAATTTGCACAACAATGGATTCCTAGCCATAATGTTGCTCTTCCCCCCCTACTCCATAGCATATGCTCACCTTAGGCAGTTGAGCCTTGTTCTCACACTGTTACCGGGAGCCACTGCTGGTTGCTAAGTTGTGTAGACCTTGGTAATGGGCATCATTTCTCTTACACCAGGCTCTGCAACTTGACACCAGCCCAGCCTTCCCTCGCTTATCCTCTGCTCAGTTCGTTAGCCAATTCCCCCACTGATAGCTCAGCTTTGAATTCTTCCATGGCTCGTATACGTCATCGAATGCATAGCAGAAGAGGGGGATGTCGTGGAGGTAGTGTCCACCCTACTACGATGCCTAACCCTAACTCCGCCTCCCCCTCCCCTTCCCCTGACATTCCCAACCCTTATGGCATCTTCTCTAGTAGGTATCCTAATACCCGCAGTGGCCGCGGACGCACACAACTTCAAGGTGCTAACCGGAGAGATGCCATTGTCCATAAAGCCAATTTTCCTCTCCCCCCTCACCCTGCTCCTCACTCGACACAATTTTTCTTCCGCATCACCCTGAATAGACCTATCATTACAACCACTATCACCATCATTTTCTCTGAGGAAAACAATCTGCAGGATGCTTCGTCGGAGAACACTGGGGCGCAACAATGGGCTACTCATAGGATTAGGAGTGGCTGAGACTCAGGCAAGCAACCGATGGGCAAGAAGGATGCCACCCTGCATGGCAAGGAACTAGGTGGCGGTCATCGTGTTGCCGAAGGAATATTTGGAGACATGCAAACACCTGGAGGTAGAGTGGATGACACATCAAGGCCGCATGCAACTGTTGGCAGCTCTGGTGGCATTCAACCCACTCCTGGGCCTCAAACTGGCGCGTCGAAGGAGGAGGATGAATGGTATCAGTATGCGTGCCTCATCAAAGAAGAGTCCACCCCGGACAACCTCAAGTGATGACACTTGGCAGCCAGGTGTCACCCTTACGCTAGTTGGGTGTTTCTTCTACTGACTAGTTCTTTTTGAAATTATTGTTCTGTTAAAACTTTCCTGGGTATTTTGCCATGTTTTGATTTTTTTGGTTTAAGACTGATAACCCATATGTGGGTTCTTTTTGCCTTCATGGATTGGTTTCCCCATTGATGGGGTAGTTAAGATATTTTTTGATAGATGATTTTCAGTACTGTTGAGGCCTAAGCCACATTGTAATCATATTTTGTTTCATATTAATAGAATAGATTTACATAGAAAAAAAGAAGAAGATATATATTATATTGTGAGGTTAATTGGTATACTCAAATTTCCACTTAAGTCTGCATTGTTTGTCATAAAAAATGTTCTATGGTCTATCAAACATGTTAACATATGATTGGGTCTCTAAATCTTCTTGAATCAAACCTGTGAGATGATTAAACTTAGACTCCTTATCATAGTCAAAGTCGGACAGTCCATCAAAACATAGTGTGTATGATTTGCCTTTGTTTTCACCACAGAATGAAAACAAATCTAATTCAGTTAAATACCATTGAGATTGAACATCACTCAATTCACTTTGAAACCAAAACATCACTTTGAAACCACAACTCCTTTACAACTATAAGAATAGTATTAGTTGTTGATACTTTCTCCTCAAGTACACAATCAAGTAAGATTGCATGAACTATTTTCTTATACTAAGCATACTCCACGGTATCTTTCTCATGTGCATTCATCACTTAGATTTAATGGATTAGATCATAGTCTTCACCTCATATATGTTCTTGAATTTCAAATCAATTTTGGACACCAAGTTTTTATTATTATTATTTGGGTTTGTAGACCTTCTTTAGACAATAGTAGGATATGTTTTCTTGGAACATAGGGAATAGTGTTGTAGCTGTGTCAACAATTGAAAGAAGACCTCAACATATGAACAACAATCTTTGTAATCATAGCACTTCATATTTAAAGTCCCGACCACAATACTTCCTGCATGCACACTGCAAATAGATTTATCTCAACCAGTATACATCTGTCTTAACCCCTGATACATTAAACTTATAGGGATCTTCCCCCACATCCACCATAGAGTACCCCACTTCTTTCTATACTGTAAGAACCAAAAAAATTATGACATGATATTTTTTCATAGACGTATTGAATGCTCTAAATTTGATCAATTTGTTTTATAAACAACTTTAACAAGGAAAACAGTGTCAGTCGTTAGTCACAATATCTCAGATAGAAGTTGGTGATATCTAAATATTTGATTTTATGATGCACATTGGTCTAGTCGAATTTTCACTTAAGTATGCATTGTTTGTCTTAGAAACATTCAATGGTCTATCAAACATGTTAACATATGATTGGGTCTCTAAATCTTCTTGAACCAAACCTGTGAGATGATTAGACTTAGACTCCTTATCATCAACAAATTTGGATAGTCCATCAAAACATAATGTGTATGCTTTTCCTTTGTTTTCACCATAGAATGAATACAAATCTAATTCAGTTAAATACCATTGAGATTGAACATCACTCAAATCACTTTGAAACCACAACTCCTTTACAACTATAAGAATAGTATTAGTTGTTGATACTTTCTCCTCAAGTACACAATCAAGTAAGGTTGCATGAACTACTTTATTATACTAAGCATACTCCACCACATATTTCTCATGTGCATTCACCACTTAGATTTAATGGATTAGATCATAGTCTTCACCTCATATATGATCTCGAACTTCAACTCAATTTTGGATACTAAGTTTTTTTTTTATTATCTGGGTTTGTAGATCTTCTTCAGACAAAAGTAGGATATGTTTTCCTCGAACAGAGGGATATGCATTAAAATTTAAATCAAATGAGTTGGTATTAAGTTGATCAAACAATCAATGTCCGTCATCCAATATTTCTTAAGATTTTTTGTGTCCAACATCTAACATTATATCCACATCAACTTCAATGGTGTTCTCATACCCATAAATATTTGGTTGAGTCTCTAAAAAATTTCTAAGAACATCATCATTCTGAAAATGATAAGATTTAAATCTCTTCAGCATGTCAAAGGTCAAGGCTAACAACTGAATCCACGCAAACAACAACTGCTTATCTATATGGATGGACTTGGGAATCAAACCCATTGTACAATTCAGTATGTTTTACATATGGTACAAAATTTGACCTGTTTTTATTTGATCAAACTTTCAATATCCAGAGGAGCTTATTTATGCATGATGATATTGCTTTCATGAAAAAGCAACACAACATTCAAAGAACACGGGAGTTTATTTAAATAGGCTTAGATTTAGAAACAGAACCTTGCATACTCTGTTTCCAATAATAACTAGGCACTACATGTCTGAATATGGTCTCTGACCCTTCTTTGGGAGGACTGGATATATTTTTGTCCAAATCTTCTATTTACTTCATAAATAAGTTCATTGTTTCACAATGTCATATGGTTAAGCTATAACTGTAAGTTGTTAGGTAATTTCATGTATCATTATACAATAGCATTGTTGTAGAATAAAACCTAATAGGTCATTTCATGTATCATTATACAAAACCATGGTTACCCAGTGAGACCTAATAGGTCATTTTATGTATCATCAAATTAGGGCATTATCAGCAGTTCCATTGTAGGATGTGGAAGTGAAGATGATAATTCAGATTAAACTCTGATTCATAGGATTTTCATGTTTCCAGCTTATGGTTTTGGATTCATGCAGCTTTCTAGATAGGCTTCGTTTTTTCCTTATCTTCCCATTTACCATTGACATTTTAACAGGTAACTTAATATATGGATTTTAATTGACAAATTTGTTTTGATTATATGATGTATTTTCTTATTGTGAAGCTTAACATACCTTTCAGTCTCTAGAAACTATTTTGAAATGGAAAAATATGAAATATGAAATTTATTTACCTAGAAATCTAAAATTCAAATTATATTTATAGGTTAATACTTTATTATTTATCTAATAGTCTATAGTCAATAGAAATAATAAGAACTTCAAAGAAAGATATTTTGCAATTTTTTTAGTGTATGAATGAAGAATTTGCATTTGAATGAAGAATGAACGAATGAATGTATTTGATCTATCATCTGAATTATGAAACATAAATAATATTTAGTTATAAGTGTGAATGATGATTATGAAGTTGAAATACTTTCTAGATGTTGTATGGAATTTATTTGTGATCGCTGAAATCATTAAATTCAATGGTGTTTCCACATATACCATCTGTGATAGAATCATGTCAGTCCAGGTCAGCACACACGATCCATGTAACCTTCGTTTGGGGGACCTATACATTGAAGGTTGAAACACTTGAGAACTCCTAAGATTTGGAGGAAGACCTTGCTAGAAGACTTGTTAAAGGTTTGAATATCTTAGAATTGATTGAAGGGATATATGAAAAAAATAGTTAATTATTACATCCATAGTTGACCGAATTAGATCATCAGTCTATCGCTGTTGTTTAAAGATATAGAAGACAATAGGGCAGAATTTGTATCATTCAAAGATTTTAGAAATAGAGGTATTTTTTTTCCTGCATTACTTCTTCCATAGTTGACTAAATTTCATCCATAATGTAAGATGGAGTGCTTGTGTGGAAACTCTTGGCTACTTTCCTAGCTTAGGCTACATGAGAAATGACATAGTTTCTACAAGCCTTGCTAATATCCTACTTTACATACATTTATCTTAATATAAACGATCGGTAGTATTATTTTCTTGATATTTTTTCTTATGATACTACATATCCCTCTGTAAGTTGTCTCCTCTAGAAGGTAGTATGGGGATATTCCCCAAGAATCATCACTATCTAAATTAGATCATGAGTCTATTGCTCTTGTTTAAAGACAAAGAAGACAGTAGGGCAGAATTTGTATCATTCAAAGATTTTAGAAATATAGGTATTTTTTTCCTGCATTATTTCTTCCATAGTTGATTGAATTTTGTCCTTAATGTAATATGGAGTGCCTGTGTGAAAACTATTGCCTATTTTCCTAGCTTAGGTTACATGGGAAATGACACAGTTGCTACAAGCCTTGCTAATATCCTACTTTATATACGTTTGTCTTACTATAAACGATAGGTAGTATTATTTTCTTGATCTTTTTTCTTATGATACTGCATATCTCTCTGTAAGTTGTCTCCTCTAGAAGGCAGTATGGGGATATTCCCCAAGAATCATAACTATCTAAATTAGATCATGAGTCTAATGCTACTTTTTAAAGACAAAGAAGACAGCAGGTCAGAATTTGTATCATTCAAATATTTTAGAAACAAAGGTATTTTTTTCCTGCATTATTTCTTCCATAGTTGACTGAATTTCATCCTTAATGTAAGATGGAGTGCTTGTGTGAAAACTCTTGGCTACTTTCCTAGCTTAGGCTGTATGAGAAATGACACAGTTGCTACAAGCCTTGCTAATATCCTACTTTATATACATTTGTCTTAATATAAACGATAGGTAGTATTATTTTCTTGATCTTTTTTCTTATGATACTGCATATCCATCTATAAGTTGTGTCCTCCAGAAGGTAGTATGGGGATATTCCCCAGGAATCATCACTATAAAGTGAATAGTTTTTACATAGTCGTTATTGTAGACCTATCCTCCTCTCCTCTCTCTATGGGAGATGAGACCAAGTAAATTCACTGACAAGTTAGACTATGTCAATTCTTTATTTTTAGGTGTAAAAGTTATAAGATTAACAAAAATTAGATACTCACTCATACTTCCCCCATAAACGCCTTATAAGCAAGATATGCAAAGATTTTAACGTGACTTTCCTTTGGTTTCTGTTACCTCGTGAACCCTCTCCTAAGGAAAAATTCCTAAGCTAATGGGAGAGCCAAGGTGCAACTACAAGCAAGCCACCCACTGTCACCTCAGTGGCCTTACCTCTCACTTTAAGGCTAAGAAGGGACTTCCTTACCTAAGAGGAGATTTCCTAAGGTCGAATCTAGCTAGGATTGGTAGGTAGTGATGAAAAATTCCAAACTATTTTGACATATTCATGAAATCAAATTATTTGAATCTTTCATTTACTATTGTATTGCCAAAATTCCATTTGAAAGTCAGTGATATAAATTGTATATTGCTACTATTTAAAGACAGAGAAGACAGTAGGGAAAAATTTGTATCATTTTAAATTTATGTTTAATGATAAAACTAATGGATTCATAATCCATCTATGTGCACTCATTGCCCGTGTCTTTCATGTAATTTTTGCAGTGAGGTTCACTCAACTCATTTCTTCTTTATCAATTTGTGAATCTCAAAGATAACTCCATGATTTGGGAGGTCTGTCTGCATCAATAACTTATGAAATTTCTATAATACAGTTGAAAAAATGAGATTGAAGAGAGCCCTTGAATTCAAACAGAGGTTTGTACATGTGAATTACAGTTTTTCATAGATTGGTCATGGAAAATCTAACCTTCTAAGATAAGTTCATGCACCAGATTCATTTTATCCTGAAAATATTTACTAGATCTTTCACTTGAGCTCATAGAATTCATTGCCTTCCAAGTGAGGTAAGGTCATGCACTTTATTTGGTTTTTTCTCTCGTGCAGGCTTTATATGTTCCTAGATGCCATTATTACAATCAAGGGAATACTTGGGTGTGCCATAGCAGAAGCATAAGTAGCACTTGAAGGCTTTCTAGATGTTTATTCACTGTGAATTAGAAGTAAATTTTCGCAATTAGAAAAACAATGTCAGTGATGATCACAAGTCATAAATAATAACAAATAAAACTAATGGATTCATAATCCATCTATGTGCACTCGTTGCCTCTATGTTTCATAGAATTTTTCCTATGAGGTTCTTAGTGTACCATTAAAGTTGAATTTCCTATAAATATTGATTACTTTTACCTCTAATGTGAACTAAATTTGCAACTCAACTCATTGATGTAAGCTTGATTCTAGAAACAGAGGTATTTTTTTTTCCTACATTATTTCTTCCATAGTTCTGTTACTTCTTAAACCCTCTCCTAAGGAAAAATTCCCAAGCAAATGGGAGAGCCAAGGTGCAACTACAGGCAAGCCACCAACTGTCACCTCAGTGGCCTTGCCTCTTGCTTTAAGGCTAAGAAGGGACTTCCTTACCTAAGAGGAGATTTCCTAAGGTCAAATCTAGCTAGGATTGATAGGTAGAGATGAAAATTTTCGAACTCATTTTGACATATCCATGAAACTAAATGATTTGAATCTTCCATTTACCATTGTATTGCCAAACTGCCATCTAAATGTCAGTGACATAAATTGTCTATTGTTGCTGTTTAAAGACAGAGAAGACAGTAGGGCAGAATTTGTATCATTCAAAATTTATGTTTGATGGACTAGACTACTCTTAGCACTGTTAATGGTTAGTGTGATGAGTTTCACATTACATTTGATAGTTTTGTAGACCTTCTTTAGACAATAGTAGGATATGTTTTCCTGGAATAAAGGGATATGCAATAACATTCAAATCAAATTAGTTGGTATTAAGTTGATCAAACAATCAATATCCATCATCCAATATTTCTTAAGATTTTTGTGTCCAACATTTAAAATTCTATCCACATCAACTTCAATGGTGTTCTCACACCCATAAATACTTGCTTGAGTCTCCAAAAACTTTCTAAGAACAAAATTCTCATCTTCCAGGATGGTCATTCAACTTCTCTTCATTCCCATCTTCAATTACAAGGGTATTATCTTATGGAGCATCCCCTGATATATATTATATTGTGAGGCTAATCGGTCTACTCAAATTTTGACTTAAGTCTGCATTGTTTGTCTTAAAAAATGTTCAGTGGTATATCAAACATGTTAAAATATGATTTTGTCTCTAAATCTTCTTGAATCAGACCTGTGAGATGATTAGACTTAGACTCCTTATCATCATCAAAGTCAAACAGTCCATCAAAACATAGTGTGTATGATTTGCCATTTTTTTTACCATAGAATGAAAACAGATCTAATTTAATTAAATACCATTGAGATTGAACATCACTCAAATCACTTTGAAACCACAACTCCTTTACAACTATAAGAATAATATTAGTTGTTGATACTTTATCCCAAGTACACAATCAAGTAAGGTTGCACGAACTACTTTCTTATACTAAGCATACTCCACATTATCTTTCTCATGTGCATTCATCGCTTAGATTTAATAGATTAGATCATAGTCTTCACCTCTTATGTATTCTCGAACTTCAACTCAATTTTAGATACTAAGTTTTGTTTTTTATTATCTAGGTTTGTAGACCTTCTTCAGACAATAGTAGGATATGTTTTCCTTGAATAGAGGGAACTGTGCAGTAGTTGCATCAACAATTGAAAGAATACCTCAGCATATGAACAACAATTTTGTCAATGATAACACTTCATACTTAAAGTCACGGCCACAATACTTCCTGCATGCACACTGCAAATAGAGTTCCCTCAACCGATATACATCCGTCTTAACTCTTAATACATTAAACTTACAGGGATCTTCCCCCACCTCCACCATAGAGTACCCCACTTCTTTCTATACTGTAAGAACCAAAAAACTTATGACATGATATTTTTTCATAGACATATTGAATGCTCTAAATTTGATCAATTTTTTTATGAATAGATTTAACAAGGAAAACAATGTTAGCCATTAGTTACAATATCTCACATAGAAGTTGGTGATATATAAATATTTGATTTTATGATGCACATTGGTCTAATTGAATTTTCACTTAAGTCTGCATTGTTTGTCTTAAAATCGTTCAATGGTCTATCAATCATGTTAACATATGATTGGGTCTCTAAATCTTCTTGAACCAAGCCTGTGAGATGATTAGACTTAGACTCCTTATCATCATCAAAGTCAGACAATCCATCAAAACATAGTGTGTATTATTTTCCTTTGTTTTCACCATAGAATGAATACAAATCTAATTCAGTTAAATACCACTGAGATTGAACATCACTCAAATCACTTTGAAACCACAACTCCTTTACAATTATAAGAATAGTATTAGTTGTTGATACTTTCTCCTCAAGTACACAATCAAGTAAGGTTGCATGAACTACTTTATTATACTAAGCATACTCCACCGTATCTTTCTCATGTGCGTTCGATTTAATGGATCAGATCACAGTCTTCACCTCATATATGTTCTTGAACTTCAACTCAATTTTGGATACTAAGTTTTGTTTTTTATTATCTAGGTTTGTAGACCTTCTTCAGACAATAGTAGGATATGTTTCCTCGAACAGAGGGATATGCATTAACATTCAAATCAAATGAGTTGGTATTAAGTTGATCAAACAATCAATTTCCATCATCCAATATTTCTTAAGATTTTTGTGTCCAACATCTAACATTATATCCACATCAACTTCAATGGTGTTCTCATACCCATAAATATTTGGTTGAGTCTCTAGAAAGTTTCTAAGAATAGAATCATTCTAAAAATGATAAGATCTAAATCTCTTCAACATGTCAAAGGTCAAGGCTAACAGCTAAATCCACGCAAACAACAACTGGGTATCTATATGGATGGATTTGGGAACCAAACCCATTGTACATTTCAATATGTTTTACATATGGTACAACAATCGATGTGTTTTTATTTGATCAAAATTTCAATATCCAAAGGAGCTTATTTATGCATGATGATATTGCTTTCATGAAAAAGCAACACAACATTCAAAGAACATGGGAGTTTATTTAAATAGGTTTAGATTTAGAAACAGAACCTTGCATACTCTACTTCCAATAATAACTAGGCACTACATATCTTTATATGGTCTTTGACACTTCTTTGGGAGAACTGGATAGATTTTTGTCCAAATCTTCTATTTACTTTATAAAGAAGTTCATTGTTTCACAATGTCATATGGTTAAGCTATAACTGTAAGTTGTTAGGTCATTTCGTGTATCATTATACAATAGCATTGTTATAGAATAAACCTAATAGGTCATTTCATGTAGCATTACACAAAACCATGGTTACCCAATGAGACCTAATAAGTCATTTTAGGAAAACAGTGTGAGTTGTTAATTATAATATCTAAGATAGAAGTTGGTGATATCTAAATATTCGATTTTACGATGCACATTGGTCTAATCAAATTTTCACTTAAGTCTGCCTTGTTTGTCTTAGAAACGTTCAATGGTCTATCAAAAATTTTAACATATGAGTGGGTCTCTAAATATTCTTGAACCAAACCTGTGAGATGATTAGACTTAGACTCCTTATCATCATCAAAGTCAGATAGTCCATCAAAACGTAGTGTGTATGATTTTACTTTGTTTTCACCACAGAATGAATACAGCTCTAATCCAGTTAAATTCCATTGGGATTGAACATCGCTCAAATCACTTTGAAACCACAACTCCTTTACAACTATAAGAATAGTATTAGTTGTTGATAGTTTCTCCTCAAGTACACAATCAAGTAAGGTTGCATGAACTACTTTCTTATACTAAGCATACTCCACTGTATCTTTCTCATGTGCATTCACCGCTTAGATTTAATGGATCAGATCATAGTCTTCACCTCATATATGTTCTCGAACTTCAACTCAATTTTGGATACTAAGTCTTGTTTTTTATTATCTGGGTTTGTAGACCTTCTTCAGACAATAGTAGGATATGTTTTCCTTGAACAGAGGGATATGCATTAACATTCAAATAAAATGAGTTGGTATTAAGTTGATCAAACAATCAATGTCCATCATCCAATATTTCTTAAGATTTTTGTGTCCAACATCTAACATTATATCCACATCAAATTCAATGGTGTTCTCATACTAATAAATACTTGGTTGAGTCTCTAGAAACTTTCTAAGAACAAAATCATTCTGAAAATGATAAGATTTAAATCTCTTCAACATGTCAAAGGTTAAGGCTAACAACTGAATCCATGCAAACAACAACTGGGTATCTATATGGATGGATTTGGGAACCAAACCCATTGTACAATTTAGTATGTTTTACATATGGTACAACATTTGACCTATTTTTATTTGATCAAACTTTCAATATCCAGAGGAGCTTATTTATGCATGATGATATTGCTTTCATGAAAAAGCAACACAACATTCAAAGAACATGGGAGTTTATTTAAATAGGTTTAGATTTAGAAACATAACCTTGCATAATCTGTTTCAAATAATAACTAGACACTACATATCTTTATATGGTCTCTGACCCTTCTTTGGGAGAACTTGATAGATTTTTGTCCAAATTTGTCCTAGGTCATTTTTACACAGTCACTATTGTAAATCTTTTATGGACTTCTAAATGCTTTATCAACTTCACAACTAATATGGGAATGTTTAACTAAGGATCGAAGGCAATGAGGACCTATGGGCTAATAAGGGAATGAGAACCTATGGGCTAATATTTGTACTGTTTTGAGCATTGTTTCATCAATAATTTACAACATAATATGATTATATTATTGCTAAACTGTCACTCTCCTCTTATTCTTCATAATTATTCTTTGTCTGTAAATTTCAGATATCAATGAGAAGAAGAAAGAATTAATGCTTGGATAAATCTACAGACTTCAAAATCTAAATCTAAAACCAAAAAACTTGAGGTATAAGGAGTGTGCCTATAAATATTTGTACACATTTTTCTATTAAAATATTCAATGATATTTCGTCCAGGCAATATCTTTGTCTACTACATAGCAATTGGAAAATTGTCTTGGATAGCTTAATAATTAAATTGTAGAGTACAGAAATTTGAAACACCATGCATTTGGCACGAATTTTACTTCTACTAAAAAGGAAATGTTGGTAGGTTTATGAAATTTACAATTTATAGTATTAAGTATGCTACGCTTGTCTGATTGTTTCTGACATACGTAAGTTTTTGAAATTGTTAATTTACAGTTTTAACTATGTTTGAAAAAGAATGATCATATAGAAGTTGTTGTAATAAATATCTTCATTTTTATGTTTACAAGCTTAGATAACCACTCAATTACAAACAAATTGAACATGATTCATGCCCTTTAGTTCATATATTTTCATGTAGTGTTATAGGAATGTAATGAATATTAAACATCTTACGCGAAGAAAACAACATTTTTGTGTTTTCTTTTGTATAATACTTATTTTGTTATCTCTACTTTAAGAAAATGACAACAAACCTTACTGATAATGTTATTTTCTCAATGCTATTTGGATCAACTCATATTCAACCATACTTACAAATTGTTGATCTTGAACCCATACAATCATTGCAAAATTCAACTCCATGATATCGTACTGCCATCTCTAACGGAACACATAAGAAACACCTTATGCTTCCAAAAGATTTCAATGACCTTGTAGCAACATGCTTGCTACAAAAGGGTTCTGTTATAAATGTTAAAAGTTGGACTACTTCAGCTATTGGTCCATTAATGTAAGTTTGTTATAAATTTCTTATTTCAAATTTAACATTTTTATCGATAACACTTCCGCCTCTAAAAATTATTCCTATGACTCTCATTTTTTGTGTAGGTCTATAAAGCTAATAGACTTTGAGATTTCTACTTCATTTGCACCCTTAATTGGTAATCCAAAAAATATGAGTATCTTGACCACATCTGAAGAAGACACTCCCTCCTCATCGAACCAAGATCCTTCATAAAAAAGGCACTGCCCTCTTCCAACTACTCCAACCCCATCCATCTGGCCAATCCAAATTCCCATCAAATTAGTAAACCCTTACCACTCAAATTGGTGCATAAAAGGATATGTTCAAAGGAAACAACTCTTCGACAATTTCAAAATCAATACAGACATAATAAAGTGTTTGGTTTTGACCTGTTCGATACATAGGGTGGTGAAATACATATTACTTGTTTCAACAATGTCGCAGATTATTTTTTTGACAAAATCCAACATGGAAATGTCTACATTGTCTCTAAAGGGAATTTGAAAATGGAAAATACACAATACAACCACTTAAACAATGAGTGGGAAATTTTGTTAAATGCAACATCTACCATAGAGCATGTTGCCAACGAAAAAAAAAACATAAGCCAATAGTGAAATTCAATATTAATGATATCAAAACAACAAATGTCAACTCCATTGTTGATATTCTTGGTATTGTCACATGCATTTCCAGTGTGTGTACTATACGTTGAAAAGATGGCTTTGAAGTTACTAAACAAACACTACAACTTCAAGACATGTCTGGGTATAACATAGATGCAATCTTTTGGGGAGGTAATTTTGATGCCATATCACAAGAAATATCCTCCCTATGTAATGCATGAAATAACCCCATAATTTCAATCAAGGTTGCCCGTGTTGGAGAATTTAATGGAAAAAATGTCGGCACTACAACGAGATCCATTGTTCTTATCGATCCTGACATTGAAGAGGCCCACATGCTAAAGTTATGGTTTAAAAAAGAAGGTTCGACTACAACTTCTACATCCTTGACAATAAGATCTCCTTTTGGCCATCAACAAAAAAAAATTAACAATTGCTGATATTTACAGTATGGATTCCTTAGAGAAACCAACATTCTTCCAATTAAAGTGCACAATAACAAAAATTGGGATGGACAATTTTTACTACATTTCTTGCCCATCCATCATTGATGGGAAAAAATGCATGAAAAAACTTATTCCACAAAATATAGGGATGGGGTTTTACCCAAAATGCAACGGCAAAGTAACTAACTATGATTACAGATACTTATTGAAAATTGACATACAATATCACACTGGTGAATTAGCTTCAACTGTTTCTTTTGAAGATGTGGGATCTACAATTCTTGGGAATAATGCCAAAGACTTCGATTTATTATCCTCATATCAAGATCTAATCAAGGAAATTGTCTCCAAAGCTCTATGGATAGATCATATCTTCACACTATCAGTGAAGATAGAAACTTTTAAAGGAATACCATGGTTGAAATGTGTTGTCATGAAAGAAGAAAGCTTGCATTTCACAACAGAATGAAACAACATCCTTCGAGAAATTAATGACATCTCGATATCGTAGATAGATATCGCAAAATGTATTCCTCCCTTTTTGAAAATTTCTATTATCTTATTTTATACGTACAATTTTGCACCATATACTATTGCATGCCTTCGAAAAATTCTCTTATATAGTATTGAAATAAATATTCGTCCTGCATTGTATCTAGCATTGTGTATGTACACAAATTCACATTCTTTTCATCTTCTTTATTTTAACAAATGAGGTAAACAAATGAGGTAACTTGCTACATTACACATGCAACTATCTACATGTATAAAGGAAAATTACTAAAATGTTCTTTCAAACACATTATTCAAATAAAAAATTCACATAAAACTATTCAAAACTTAAATTTCTTTCTCCCCTTTCACTTTTATATAATAACATGGTTGTTCTCTCCAAATAACATTCTTGTTTTCCCCTCTCTTACTTATAGGTAGCATAACTTTTGCGAATGACTTCTTCTTGTAATGATGAATATGCCTGAAGATACTATGCAACAAATAAAGAACGAATAAATGCACGTCGACGTGATCTTTATTAGGCAAAAAAAGGCATCACAAAATGTCAAAAAAGCAAAAAAAAAGAGAAGGAAAACCAACTTTCCTTGTCTGAAATGACCCACCCCGAAAACAATCCTCCTTTGCAATTATCAAACTCTTTACCTTTTCAGCAAACCTCTCAAACAAATACATCCATACCTCATTTCCCTAACGCCTCCTTTTCACATGCTTTCAAAAACGTTTACACTAATGAAGCACATCAAGAATTCAAATATTTATAAACTTGCACCTAAATTCCCATGCTTCATTTGTCTTGAATCATATCCTGGAATACATATCCACAATTCCAACCAAATGTATTACTGCTCCAGATGCATCTCTAAAACAAAGGGTTGTTGCTTCTCATTATCAAACAACATGGACCCTGGTCCTCAACCAGCTGTCCTTATGTCTCTTTCACAAATAGAAGAAATGCTCATTGCTAGGGTTAACCCTATACTGCAGGTAACACATGCATGTGGTGGCCAACATAAATACAATGGCCACACAATTGTTTTTCCACAAAACATTACAAAAATCGCAAACATGTTGCCACGACTGTTGAAGACTTAGACATTCTAATTGTCACCCTTCATATTAATGACCATCATGCTTATGATTGCATTGTTAGTATACATCGCATTCTCACTGCATTAGAATACGAATTGGAAAATGACCCATAATATAAGAATGCTTGTATTGATAACAATGCACTAACATCCTTACCAGCAATCCCCACCCATGTCTCCTCCTCCCTTCACCATTCCAATGTTACAGAAACAACTGTCCACCTTTCACCTAAATCACCACATGAGCCCACTGAAGATTCTGCAAACCCATCCTCACGCCAAACATTATCATTAATACCCATTATTCCTAATACAAATACAGAAATCCAAGAAATCAACCATTATTTACATGCTTACCACCACCATTTTGATACTACAATTGAATGGCAACCAATTGGCTTATCCCTAATCAATGAATACAACATAGAAGGTCTACTCTCTATGGCTTCCCCACCCTTTTCCCCACAGGAGTTGTAATGCCAAATCAACCAAGAATGAAAGCAGTGTAGTTACATGAATACACACTTCGTCTCATACGTTACTATATTAACAGATTCGGCAAGCACCCACGCTTTTGTTATTACATATATAATCTCATGATGCGACATCGTAGTCAAGAAACAACCTCAATTTTTGTGAAAAAGAACATCGCAGATAACTTTCCAACATTTATTCAAGATCTGAACATCCGATTAGAACAATTTCCAGACGAGCAATTGGCAGAGCAAGTCATGTGATTTGGTTGCTCTTTACATGGAACAAGATATTTTTGGCACAAAGCTAAAAATGAACTAATGGACATGATATCTCAGCTCAGTTTCCCAACGTTCTTCTTCACATTAAGTGCAACTGTTACAAAATGGTCTGTTCTTCATGCAATCATGCTTAGATGTCAACTTTCTGATATTGAAAAACAACAAAAATAGGGAAATGATAACATTATCTCTAACCCACATTTAACATCACTATATATGTACCATAGATTCACAACATTTCGTGAAGTTATATTAGATAAACACTTACAGACAAAAGACTACTGGTATAGGTACGCATTCTACCGCATTTTTTTTGTAACTCTCTAAACATCGTACTTCACCTACTACAAAATTATCTTATAGAAATGCATACTTGACAGGTATGGAAATCCTCAACTGGGAAGACAGAGAAGTAGTTGATATTACTAGGCAGTTCTTCGAAAAATATATTTTAGCTTGGAACCCTCATACTCCTTCGATTTCAAACCAACCAATTGCTCAGACAAATCCAGAAGACCCTTGTCTATTTTCCATGCTGTAAATCTTCATAACCAATTCTTTCAATGATTATAAACAACTCATCAATTTCGTTGAACATCACACAAAATGCACTGAAAGCACATGCCTAAGAAAGAAAGGATCCTCATTCGAATGTCATTATAAAGCACCATGGGAATTACATCCAAAATCATCCTCATTCATTGACTCCAATGGCCAAAAAACATACACCCTTGCTCACAATGATGATCGACTCAATACCCATAACCCTACCATCCTATCTATTTGGCGTGAAAATGTTGACTGCCAACCAGTACTCTCCATACACGTTGTACAAAAATATATCGCTAAATATGCATCCAAAGCAGAAGAAAAATCTGAAAGCTTCCACCATATGCTATGTAGAATTATCCTCGCTTCACCCATTGCTGACCCAGCACATCTGCATTTTGAAAATTTCTTGCAGAAACCCTTGTTGATCGTGACATTGGAGCACAAGAAATCTACCATATGCTGCAAAAATTACCATTAACATTGTGTAGTCGAGCATTCTTTTCTTTAAATGTAAGCCAAAAATTTATATGCGCCTTCCACAAATAAACACCACCTCCACTACATCCCCACACATCATAGATACATATATCCAATGCCCTTCTACCCTAGAATCCACATCACTTATAGAAGTAGCAAGATCCTGGTCATATGATCCTCGTCGGAAAACAAACAAATGGAAACTTAGACCTACAAAAGTAATTATTCGAGTCATACCACGCTACTCCTCCATACCATCCACAACTGAACCTTGCTACGTTGACTTTTGTAGAGTTGAAATTATGCTATACAAACCCTTTCACCATATCGTACAAGATATAGGAGATTTTGCTGTAGAATTCATCACAAATTGGCAAACATTTCGTCCATTCCACAAACCTTGGCATCAACACCGCACACTATCTGATATTGAATCTGTCACAAATGATAACTCAACTATTCATGAAACCAATCCTCCAGACACCATGGAAATAAATGAATGGGAATTAATCTCCCAAGTATACCCTACAAATGAGCTCCTCATAAATGACATTGACATGCTTGGCCTTTGTGGCTTTGATGACAACCATAACTGGGATCATACCACTATCCCATTAGATCTACAAAATAATGCCATACAATTCATTGAGAATAGCTACTCCATCCAACGCATTCTTCAAACACATCAACGCATCATGATGACCCTTACTACATTATCTCTAATGCAAAGAAAAGCTCTAAATATTATTTCTAATCATTTTGCTAAGAAGGATAGTTTAACTGCTCTCAGAATGATAATACAGGGCACTGCTGGTACAAGAAAATGCCTCCATATCCATTGCATCAAAGATATGCTCATAACCCTTGCAAGCCCAGAACCTTCACTAATCATGCTCCTCGCCCCTACAGGGGTTGCTGCCTTCAACATACAAGCATCGACAATCCATTCTGCTCTCCACCTTCCTATAAAGGATTTTACACCATTAGAAGGAAATGCTCTTACAAAATTCCAAGAAGAACTCAGGCATATAAGATACATACCAATCGATTAAATGAGCTTCATTGGGCCAATGCTTCTCATCCATATTGACGAACATCTTCGAGAGGCATTTCCACAGCAAAGAAACACTCCTTTCGGTGGTTCTTCCATTATATTGGTTGGTGATCTCAGTCAGTTACCACCCATCAAAGACATACCTCTATATGTAGGCACGAGCCATGAAAGCGCATTGTGGAACACCTTCAACACAATGATCACATTAGACACAAGATTTCATCAACAAGGCGACAACATCACCCAATTTACTTTCAGGAACATCCTCCAAAACATTAGAGATGCAAATCCAACAATCGACCACTACAACATACTCATGTTGCGCAAAAATTCCTTTTTATCAGAAGATGAAATACATTCTTTCCATGATTCCATGCATCTATTTCCAACAAATGCTCAAACAACAGTCCATAATAAGCAAATGATAAAATCTCTAAACACTCCGATCGCAAGATCCATTGCTAAATATGACAACACATATTCCAACATTTCCTCAGAAGACGAGCAACTTGACCAAATTGTGTTACTATGCAATGGCCAAAATGTTATGTTAGCTTCCAACCTTTGGGTTTCAGCTGGACTTGTTAATGGTTCCCTCGGAGAAATTGTAACCATATTTTACAAAGAATCAACTGCACCTCCACAACTTCCAACATTTGTTGTCGTAGCTTTTCCCAAATACATCGGGCTTCCTTGGGATGAAAGAAATTCCACTCACTTACCTGTTCCAACAATAAAAAGAAATAGACATACACAAATTCAACTAAAGATGGCTTGGGATTTAACCATACATAAATCTCAAGGTATGACACTGTGAAAAACAACAATTGACATTGGGAAAACTAAACGTTGGGGTCTCACATTCATAGCAATTTCAAGAGTACCTTCTCTACAAGATCTCCGGATTTGCCCCGCATTTATTTTCGATCATTACAATAAAATGAAGGACAACAAAAGCATTACTCACAGAAAACACGCATAAGAAATTCTTCGTTCAATGCCACCTCCAGATAATCTACTCCAATCCATACGTTAACATCACCAAAAGGTTTATTTTATTTACTAAGCTCAATCTATTTCATAACATACCTTTCATATCTTTCAACAACAATCAAATTTAGTCATTATTAATCATGTTTGCAAATATTACAATTTCTATATATTTTCTATACATTTGATTCTAACATTTTCTTTCTTTTGCAACAGGACATATGGACTCAAAAATAGCACAACTATATAACTATTGGGATGAAATTGAGGCATCAATACTTACATTGCAACATATACAAAACATATTTCTTCTGGTACCAAATCCCGCGATACCATTATACTGCCTTCGTCCAACTATACAATTATTACTACAAATAAAATCTTCCCTGAAACGCATAAACCACATTCATCAATGTGACAAAATGCGAAAAATACGGGCATAATGGGAATCAAGAAATATGCATCTCCAATTACGCATAAATCTCCAATGGTGTTCAGTATGCCATCATTCACCTTGCATCTTCGACTAACAATATTTAAATCCCCATGGAAAAGGTAAGTTCATTTCCATTCATTCCAATTTCATTTTAACACAACTCATATGCAAACTATTACTAATAAATTTCCACAATTAATTTACATATTACAAATTCTAACAAAATATACATTTTCTAGGTTCATTTCTGCTTCTTCAAGTCTGCGATGCCTCCAAAAAATTTCGATGCAACTTCAAATATGGAATGACAACCACAATGTTCTTCACAATATTATATTTCTTTTCTAACGTCATCCGTTACAATTTACTACTTGTATTTTTCAATTGAAACTTGAAAAAGGATGTTTCAAGATCAAAAGAATTTATTTGTTACAAACATTCTACTTTCTGTAAATTATACCTAATGTATATCACTTGGCTTCATCTTCCACTGTTACATGCAATCTTAAATATTGAATATTATTATAAATAACCATTATCATGTAAACTACTACAAAAGAATTTCCACAATAAATTTACATATTCCAAAATATCAATATTACTTCTACATCACATTAACAAA
This sequence comes from Pinus taeda, assembly GCA_000404065.3. Classification (NCBI taxonomy): domain Eukaryota; kingdom Viridiplantae; phylum Streptophyta; class Pinopsida; order Pinales; family Pinaceae; genus Pinus; species Pinus taeda. The sequence goes on along the minus strand of APFE030383041.1, from coordinate 144,184 downwards.
AAAAGAAAAATCAACAATAAAATGACAACCATCAGGTTGATGTCATATCATCGTATCGCTTTTTTCAACTCTTTCATTAAAATCCACTTGTATTTTTTAATAACGCCATTAATATGTAACATATGGAAAAACATAATCTCCAAAAAAAAAAAAAAAACCTTACAATATTGAACAAAAACATTATGTCATCTTTAATTTAAGATTACATGTAGGGTGAACATTCTACTATTCCAGGGACCCAAAAATATATTTATATTGTTCATGGTAAATAACATGTCTTCTAAAGCATATTCACTATATTCATCCCGTATAAATCAACGATGAGTATATCTTTGAATGTGGTTGGTAATACCAATTGCACATGTATTTTGATGCATATTCACTATATCCATCCTGTATAAATCAACTCCTCTGGACTTTGATAGCTTCTGGGATTCTCATGGAGGAAAGCAATTGAGACCCATCACAGTTGTTGAAACCCATCATGGCCAGTATCAGTTAGCTTAGAAGAAGTATTAGATCCTGGTCAAATAAAAATAGGTCAATTGTTGTACCATATGTAAAGAGTTACTTCACTAAGTGACTTCTGTGAGAGCGATGACCTCCCATCGGAGAGTCTGACATACCATTTTGATAGTTTATGTTTTTACAACCAATTCATTATCAATGGGTTTTAACATTTTTTTTAACAAAATCAATTTATTTTAATGAATATAATACATGTTTTAAATATATCTTGATACTTATTTATTTTTCGTTTAAATAATGATTTCTTAAATATCCATATCCAAATCGATATAGATACCCAGTTGTTGTTCGCATGGATTCATTTTTTTACTTTCACCTTGAATTAGGCAATCTTTATCTAGATATGGAGGTGTGTAAACAACTTCAATGACTATTCATGGCTATTTTTATTGCATTTTAAAGCCACTTTAACCCCCGAATAGGGTTTTAGGCGTGACTTCCTCAATTGAAACTCATTATCACTGACCCTTGCTTTCAAAAATGCCCATTCACATTTCACAATTCTTGCACACTCTATACCTCAGGCGTGCAACATTAAATGCAAATGCTAGTTTTATTTTATTTTACAATTTGATGAGAAAGGTCCTTAATAAAGCACAAGGAGTGCATGATTTCTTCATCATCCATGCAATACAATTGCGTTGGAGTGGGGACATCAACCATTCCATTTATGGTGAGTATTCTAATTGATGTTTTTATTTTATTTTTCAATTTAGTTAGAAATTTGGTAGTTTTTTTTAAATTAGTTATATATTTTTGAAAAATTAAGTGTTTCAACATTTCGAAAAAACATATAATATATATATAATATATATATATAATATATAGAGTATAGATATAAAAGTTTTAAACCATTCAAATTTTTAAAATTTTCTAGAAGCTAGGTTGAATTTTAAAAAAATATATATTTTAGTTCACAGGTTCAAAACCAAAGGGGGTAGAGTATGTATGGTTTTGTAGACTTAGCAGTCAAATCATTGCTCGGAGGTGGGTCTCTTGTCCCACAAATAAGGGGGTCTCATACACCAATTTGGTGTCTAGCTTAGCTATGACCTTAAAAATTGGATAATAATAATAATATGTTTTTGGTGTATTTTAGAGCATATTTTTTAGTTTAATGTTTTTTTGAATCTAATAAATATTTGTTGTAAATCTAACAAAAAATTGTTGGAATCACAAATTTGAATTGTCAATTTTCTACAATTGAAATACGCAAAAGAAATAAAAATGAATTCATATATACAATTGGAAATACATTTTAAACAACAACATCAGAATCACAAATTTGAATTGTGAACTTTCTACAATTGAAAGACCAAAAAAAAAAAATTTGAATGAGTTCACACATGCAATTAAAAAAATATTTTAAACAATAACAAAAAGTCACAATTTGACCAAAAATTATTTTATCAAAATTCTATCAAAAAACTCTATACTAGGCATGGAGTATATGTCCTAACACTGTTTTTACTTGGCTAAGAGTTCATCTTCTTTGGATGTAAAGAAGTAGGTTAACAATCCAAGACACGGTTGGCAAGAGTCAATATAGCTTTCCTTAAATAACAGTGATGAGTCAGCCTAATTTAAGAATAACAACCAATAATAATTGTTCCACTATTGGTTTGACAATTAAACTATGATAGATTTTCCTGGTGTTTAAAAAGAAAAAATCTACACTAACACCAAAAACTTATTACTCTTCTAAAAATTTGAAGTGTAAATTTTCTTTTTAGATATCGTGTTATAGTACAAAGACTATACATACATCATTCATGAAATTGAAATTCAATCACATTTATGGATAATATCCTTCACAAATAACAACCAACAATAATTATCACCTTAAAAATTAAAAATTAAATTATAATAAATTTCCAAAAACTCCATCCTACTACCAAAACTTATTAAAATGCACCTTTTGGATATGCTCCTTTTGGATAGTGATGCATCACGACCACCACTACGAAGACTATGAAGAATCTCGAGATGCCTTGTCCCACTCTTAGCCCACACTCGAGCCAACGATGTCGGGCTCGTTCTTATCATCGTCTACTTCACTAACGTCTCCCTAATTATCGGTTCTTATTCTATGACTCCTCGTCCTAACATCTTAATTTTATTAGGTGGTTTACTTTACCAATTTCTACTAGCTATGTTTACTAACACTATTTTTTTAAAATAGTTTATTTATCAATCTAATACTAACCATATTAATTGATATTAGCTATATGAACGAATAACATTTAAATAGATATCGGTTTGAATCCAAATGAAAAGAAAGAGAACCTCACATCTTATTCTAAAATAAGATTATATTAACAAATAATATTTAAAATATAAACGGTATGGTTTTGAACTTGAATAGAGAGAAAGATAACATGATGTCTCACCACAGGACTTACACTTGCTTTACTAAAAAGCTTATTTATAGCTTCCCCACTATAAGATCTATACTCGATTTTTATATGACATGCCACTTCTGCATTTTTGCTTTGCATGCCTATACCAAACCAAATAAAATATGGGCAACCTTCTTGGGTCCTCTATGATGCCAATGAAAGACGAGCAAATCATCCAGAGGAAGAAGAAGATGCAAGTGCTCGTAGAGCACAAGAAATAGAACATAAAGAAAGAAAGAGCAAGGAAACAAACTTTATTATCAGGGGAATAAGAGATTATGGGAAGAATCAAAATACTCTCAATTTGACAAGAGACTTTTTTAAAGAGAAACGACATTAGAAAGGGCAAATTTGCCAAGCAAGGTGGGTGGGGAACATATGTGAAGAGAGGCCTCGACCGATAAAAGTCACCATGGCAAGCGTACAAGACAAACACCAACTTTTGGGCAAAAAGAAACTCTTGAAAGACTCACACTTCTTCCTCAATGAAGATTTAACCAAAAAACAACAAGAGGAAAGAATGGATGAAATGGAGAAAGTTAGAACAACAAGGAATGAAGGGAAAAGAGAATGGTTGTACAATGGTAAAGCCATTGTTGCAGTGTTTGGGCCTCCATGCAAATTAGAGCAACAAGCTAGAAATAAAGAAAAAAAAAGAGAATTCGATATAGGGAGGAAATCAACAAGAGCGACATGGATGAAAAGGGGTGAAGTCTCAAAGTTGAGTCTTATGTACCAAACTGCATAGTAGTCAAATCTTAACCATGTCTACCTAAGTTTAGTTTGTTGTAATTGTAGAGATTACCCTTGGAGGAGGGGACCTAGGTTAGGGCCTATTGCGGAAGGTAGAGACATTATTTTTCTCATAGAAACTCATGAGCATGATGGTTGCAAAACTCCTGTGTTTGATGGTTATTTGAAGTTGGCAGTTTGGAATGAGGCAGCAGAAAGTGGCAAAGGGTATGAGGGAATACTAGTTTTAGTGAAAGAAAAAGAAGGTTGTCACATTCAGTTAATTAAAGAATATGCAAATAGACAATATTTATGGTTCAAACTATCAGAGAATGAGAATCACATAAGAGTTGCAGCATGCTATTTTGTCTCACAAGTCTCAAAAACTTACAAAAATAAGGGGCTTGACATCAAGGATCTGTATGCATATTTAAAACAAGATATTGTCATGTATTCTCAGTGGGGAGAAGTTCTTTTAGTGGTATATTTCAATGCTAGAACAACAAATAATCAAACTAGCATTCTTTGTTGCAAAGAGGATAACAATCCTATTTGGCCCACTGAAGAGGAGAATCCCCAATGGGTGAGGTGTTCAGAAGATGACAAAGTTAGCAATCATTTTGGATAGGAGTTTCTTACACTGTGTGGGGCTTTCAACTTAATTATTTGCAATGGTCTAGATAGATGGAAAAGGTCTCGGAACTTCACTTGCAACACATACAATCGGGCAAGTGTCATTGACTATGTGATGTATTCACAAAGCTTGATAGAAAAGATAGACGAAGTTAATATTGGAGAGCATATTTGGGACTTAAAATCAGACCATAACCCAATTTATATAAGGTTATCATGGTTAGAAGAAAGATAGCATATGAGGAAAACCCAATGCTCTTGGCTATCACTATCAAGGGGCAAAATTATTCTAACACATGAAAATTGTACTATCTTCAAGACAATGTTAGAGAGATTAATTCAGAAGGAGAAAATTGGTTTCAAAAGCTTCAATAGTCATGAGTTAACAAATATAATTCAAAGTGCATTTGAGAAGTGCATAAGAGAAAAAATAGGAAATCATAATCAATTTTTTTCCTGTAAATGCTTGGTTTGATGAGGAATGCAAAATGGCAAGGAGAACCTTGAAAAAGGCACACAAGGAGAAGATGAATGTAAAGTTATATCAACATATACTAAAAAGGAAAAAAGATGTACATGCAAACAAGGTGGGAAGAGTTAATATATTTAATCAAGAATAATCCAAATATTTTCTGGCAGGGACTGCAACCAAGGAAGAAGTAAATTGAAAATAATATTACAACCAATAAATGGTTTGAATATGCAAGGCAACTCTACGAGAGAGAATCTGAGGCATAGCCCTCCCAGGATCAACACAACTTCAAATCTCTCCATGCTACAAGAGGTTGAGAAAGGAATTAAGAAGCCAAAAATAAGACAGGCAAAAGACTTCGTTCAACTTCAAGAAGATATCTAAAATGGGGAAAGAACGCTCTTGCATCGCACATCATGGAAATATTCAACAACATTATTCAGCAAGGATTCCCAAGAGACTGGAAAAATAGCCTAGCAATAACCCTTTTTAAAAGTGGAGACATTAATAGTCCATCCAACTATAGAACCATTATGATCAATCATTTGTTTGCAAAGCTTTTCGGCAACATGGTAGAAAACAAAATCAGTAAGTGGGCAGAAGTAAAAGAAAAGAGGGCAAGAGGACAAGTGGGTTTTAGGCCGAAGCATTCTATAATGGATCATGGTATCACATTGAGACACATTGTTGAAAAGGTTTGGGAGGACAAAGAAGAAGTATTTTGCTGTTTTGTTGACTTCAAAAAAGCATTTGACACAGTCCCAGAGATAAGTTGTGGCACAGAATGGAAGAACTTGAAATTCCTGTGCATTATAGAGCCAATGTCCCATAGACTTTATGAAGAGGTGAAATTCAAAATTATAACCTCAACAGGTATTTTAGAAATATTTAGAAGTGATATTGGAGTTAAGGAAGGTTTCCCTTTATCCCTTACTCTTCTTGGTTTATATATTGATAAATTGGAAAAGTGGCTAAATCTGCAAGGTGGAGATGGTGTTTCATTGGGGGAGTTTGTGATAAAGATTCTTTTGTATGATGATGATATTTTATTGATTTCTAAATTGGTCCATGGATTTCAAATGCACTTATATGCCCTTGAGCATTTTTTTAGAGTAGTGAGAATGCAAGTCAATACTAGCAAGACCAAAATAATGATTTTCTCTAATAAAAGGAAGTAGAACCAACATACATTCCTTTTTGAAGACAACATTCTTGAAGAATTAAATGAGTACAAGAACCTCGAGATTGATTTCAACAACAAACTCAATTGGGAGGACTACAGAAATAATAAAATTTTAGGAGGGTAGAAAGCATTATATGCTCTTCAAAACTAATGTAAGAGGTAGAGTTATGGGATTGAAAAATGATTAAAGTTCTTTTTAGACTCCTAGTTTGTCCAGTGATGCTATATGGGCGTGAATTGTGGGCTAGGAGCACCCGCATCTCAAAATGGAAACAAATTGGGAAAATAAAAAAAATGCTTAATCATGAGAAAGTTCAAACTAAAAAGTTCATTACCTTATGAGATAATGTTGAGTGAAACAGGAACAACTCCCATCGAAGCAATTGTTATGGTGCGGCTCATAAGATATCTAAAAATAATTGACCAAATGAGAGTAGGTAGATGGCCTAATGTTATCTTCAATTAAGGCATGAGTGAAAGAAAGAAAACATGGATGAAACAAAACTACACATGGATGCAAAAATGAAATATCTACCTCAATGCATGTCCCACAAATAGCAAGGAGCTAAAGAATTTTGTTATGGAGAAGTTTCATAAAAGGGTATGGGGAAAGAGTTGGATAGAAAGAAGAAGTACTACATTGAGAAATTCAACCCTACGTGAGATCTAAAACAAAAAGAGTTCATTGGAGCTAGCATTCCTTGGAGGGAAAGGTTCTTATTTCTCAGTTAAGGACCAACTCGCATCAACTTCGGTGTGAAAGAGGAAAATAGAAAAGAAATCTTGCACATCCGGGGTAGTGGAATTGGAAAACATTTCATTTTGTAATGTGATACATTCAAAGATATAAGAGAAAGTTATGAGAACATGTTAGCATCAGTTTCTTGGAATTGTCTTTTTAGCGAGGGGATTGTTGGAAGGTTGGGCCAATTCCTCATCAAATTGAATTGGAAAAGGATTGAATTGCAAAATTGAAAAACAGGGAACTAATGGTCTCATAGAATATTTTTAGTCTCATGGACCTTGAATTATCGTTTCGTTTCATTTCATTTCCAAGTAATTCGCTCAGGTGGCATGGTTAAAACCCTTAGCAAACCCATCAGCGTTACCCAGTTCGTGCAGGAATTCCCTCAACATTTAGTATGTCACTCTGATTCCTTCTACATTGGCGAGAAGATGCCATTTCTTTCTCAAAACGACCTACTGAAGGCAGGCTACAAGTACTTCCTTCTTCCCCAACACTTCTTTTAGTCTCCCTTATCTCTCATATTGCTCGCTTCCTTAATATCGTTGTCGTTGCCCCCAAAAGCTCCACCTACTTCCACCGTGATAAAAATGGTAATGTTTGTATTAAAATAAAACCCATTGGTCAGCTCTATGAAAGAAAGTTTGAACCAAGAGAGTCTGGCTCTGCAGAACGCTCTACATTGTTCATCAACATTACACATTAAATAGGAAACATAGTTTTAGGGAAGTTAAAACAACATCCTAAGAAATAGAAACTAATTCCTATCCTAAGGTTACGTGAACCAACTCTACCTATTCTAGGATATTCTCCATTATCTTCAACATTCCCCCTTAATGGAGAATGGTTTCAAATATATGCCTAACATCTCCCTAAACATTTGAAACTTAACCTTTCCAAGAGACTTAGTGAAAATGTCTGCAACATTATCACATGTATTACAATATTCTAGATGAATTTCTTTAGATTGAACTTTCTCCCTGACAAAGTGGAACTGTGTATAAATATGTTTCGTGTTTTTGTGAAACACCGAATTATTGGCCAGCTTGATTGAACTCTGATTGTTGTTTCTACTGTCTATTCTTCCCCAACATCCTAGAGAATTCTCCGCAGCCAAAATGCCTCACACATTGCTGCACACATTGATTGATACTCTGCTTCCGCTGAGGACAGGGACACTGTGTTATGCTTCTTGCTGCTCCATGTGATCACCCCGGATCCAAGACTAAATGCGTAACCTGTTATAGATCTGCGATCATCTACATTTCCTGCCCAATCTGAATATGCAAATCTTGCCAATCTAACATCATAAGAGTCAGTGTAAATAATTCCATAATCTACAGTACCTTGTAGATACCTCAAAACATTCTTCGCTACATTTTAATGGCTTTCAAGTGTATTAGACATAAATTGGCTTAACACGTTGACTACATAAGCCAAATCATGTCTAGTGGTGGTTAGGTAGATCAGATTCCCAACTAGCTGTCTGTAAAGTGTTGCATCCGCCGCTTTTGAGCCATCCTCACACTGCGATTTGATATTTTGCTGCAATGGTATCAATGCAGAATTACATTGATCCATTCTAAACTTTTCTAACAGCCCTTTGACATAATTTTTTGAGACAAAAATGTTTGACCTGAATCTCTCCAGATCTTGAGACCTAAACAGTATCTGGGTTCACCGAGATGCTTCATCTCAAACATCTGTGACATCTGTTTCTTGATTTCATCAATTAGATATGTAGCATCACCTGTAATTATCAAATCATCTACATATAATGAAATCAACACTATGCACCATTGTTCATCTCTCATGGTGTAAAGATTAGCATCATTCTTACTTCTATTATAACCAGCTTGCAGAAAAAATGAATCAATTTTCTTATACCATGACCTGTGAGCTTGTTTTAGTCCATACAGTGCTTTCTTCAATCTGCAGACTAAATGTTCTTTTCCTTCCTAGACAAATCCTTCCAATTTCTCTAGATAAACCTCTTCTTTCAGTTCCCCATTCAGAAATGTTGACTTTACATCTAGTTGGTGCATCATCCAATGCTTCTTAGTAGCTAAAGCAATTAACATTCTGATGGTGTCCAATTTAGCTATAGGGGTGAAGGTTTCTTCATAATCTATCCCTTCTTTTTGTTTGTACCCCTTTGCAGCCAGCCTAGCTTTCAATTTTTCTATAGTTCCATCTGCATTAATTTTCGGTTTATATGACCATTTGCAATCTATGACCTATTTTCCTCTGTGAAGTTCTACCAATTCCCAAGTGTTGTTTCTGATTATTGAATCATATTCCTGTTCCATGGCTATTTTCCATTCATTACTTTCATTTGCTTCTTTATAACTAGAAAGTTCAACGAAATTCATCATACTAGTTATAAATTCATTTTCCCTATATCTTGCAGGCATTTGAGCTTTCCTACTTGATCTCCTCAGTGGTGGGGTGGTGGTTTCAAACCTTACTCGATCATCATTTATTCTTCCTACTGTTGTCGTTGCTGTTGTTCATCCTCTACCTTTGTCTGCTGCTAACCCTGACTATTCTCTACTTCTTCTTCTTCAAAGTACAGAATGTCCCATCTATCATAGTGCTCATTAGTTTCTTCATTCTCTTGCTCATGGAATTTAACATCTCTACTAACAAATATCTTGTGAGTAGAGGGATTAAATAATCTGTATGCTTTATATGACGAACAATACCCTATAAAAGTACATCTGATGGCTTTTGAGTCTAATTTTCTTCTATCTTGCTTTGGTATGTGGGCAAATGATTTATATCCAAATATTATTAAGTGTTTTACTGCAGGCTTATATCCATACAATACTTCAAAAGGAGTTTTAAACTCAAGACTTCTTGTAGGACTCCTATTTTTTAAATAAATCATAGTATTCACTGCTTCAGCCCAAAAACCATTCAAAAGATTCTTACCTTTTAGCATACTTCTCGCACATTCCACCAGAGTTCTTTTCTTCCTTTCTATTACTCCATTCTGCTATGGAGTGTGGGGTACTGTAAATTGATGCAAAATTCCATGATCTTCACAATATTTGATGAGTTCATCTTTCCTGTATTCTCCCCCTTGATCAGAGCAAAGAATTTTTATCTGTTTCCCTGTTTGTCTTTCAATCATATTTTTAAACTGCTTAAAGTATTCGAATGTATCACTCTTCTTACTTAATAAATACACCCAAGTAAACTTCGTACAGTCATCAATAAACAGTAGGAAATACAATGCACCTCCTAATGATTTTGTCTGCATGGGACCACAAAGGCCTGTGTGCACTAACTCTAGTATATCCCTCTATTTCTTTTCTACTCTAACAGGGAATTCTTCTCTATGCATTTTTCCTAAAGTACATGCATCACAATTATTATGTACTTGCTTTAGCATAGGAAGATCTCTTACCATTTCTTTCCTCTGTAGTAATAGCAAATCGTTGTAGTTGATGTGACCGAATCTCTAGTGCCAAAGCCCTTCTGTAGTTAGGCTTGTTGTTGTTAATGCTCGAATTGGTGCAGGCCTTACATCCAACTTGTACAGTCCTCCTGTTTGGATTCCTATAACAATTGTCTTCATTCCATCTAGAAGATCTTTAATGTAACAGTTAGATTTAAAAAATTCAACTTTCAAATCTTGATTTGTAATCATAGATACAGAAATCAAGTTTTTTTTGACGCCAGGAACATATATCACATTATAAATTTGTTTAATATTACCATTAGGTAGAATAACATAAAATTTTCCGCATCCTTTGATTTGATGACTTTTGTCATCACCTAGGTAAATATGTGTGCCTTTGTTGATTTCTTGAAAATCTTCCAGCCAGTGCTTATTTCTTTTCATGTGTGTTGACACTCCTGAATCTACATACTAGATGTCTACATAAACATTCTCATCTCGATCTGCCATGAACAATATGAGATTCTGCACTTGTTCACTATTCGCGAGATGACCTGCATGTCTTTTCGACTTCTGTTGTTCTTCATGATATTTCTTCTTTCTGCACTCCCTAGCAATATGACCCAATTTTCCACAATAAAAACATTTAGTTTTAGAGTAGTTTTTATTCAGATGCATACCTTGGGTCAGATTTGGCCATTTCTGTGAACTTGCTCTGTTTTTTTGTGTGGTCCTCCTTTCCCTTTGTAGAAATTCTTCTTCGCCATCAATGTGGGATCGACACTCTCGGGCTTCAGAGTGGATCTCCTCTCTTCTTCCTGCATCAATATACCTGTCAACTCTTCAAAATGTGGGATCTTTTCTCTGGCATTTATCCTAGTGATGAACATATGATAATCATCTGTGACACCATTCACTGTAATGGTTACAAGATCTGTATTGTTAAATGTGTGACCAATATTTGACAATTTGTTCTTCAGATCCTTGAGCCTTGCTACGAATGAAGCAATTGTTTCATTCTCCTCCATCTTTAGGGACAGGATCTTACTCTTGAGGAACAGAAGACGATTTGAATTCCTGATCTCGTATAGCTCCTTCAAGATTCCCCAAATCTCGTTAGCTAACTTACATTCCCTGATGTGCGTAATGATGTAGTCTTTCACTGACATCTTTAACATTGTCCTTGCTTTACTTTCTCATTTGTCCCAATTTGGGATTGATGTTGATCCCGCCGTGGGCTTCGGCTCATCCCCATTCACAATCGTCCAAGCGCTCTACACTTCTAGCAGAGTCTGCATCTTAAACTTCCAATTTGCATATTGGAACCATCGAGCTTGTTATGCTCGTTCATGCATGCTTCAAATATATTGTTGTTCATCTTGGCGATTTAGAAAAAAAAAATCGACAGGTAAAAAAAAATGTTAAATTTACCCCAGATCTATGACAGAGACAGATCACCATTCTTCAATGTTGTTTGATCTCGCAGCACATGTGTAGATCACCATGGCTTCCTTCTCTGCCTCTAGACAACCTTCTACTATCAGCTACAACCTTGTTCTTGGCTTCCCAATGCAGCTTCTTTGACAGCTACAACCTTGTTCTTGGCTTCCCGACGCAACTTCTCTGACAGCTACAGCCTTGTTCTTGGCTTCCTCACGCAACCACAGCCTTGTTATTGGCTTTCCTCGATCGTCACAGAAGTCCTTGTCTTTTCTGTGACATCGTCACAGAGGTACATGTCTTTCCCACGATGAACTGCGACGAAAAATATGCGCGAAGTGCTATAGTGACCTCGTCACAGAGGTACACTCATAACCAGTGACGATTTCGGAATTGTCGCAGTTATATGCCTCAAAACTGCGATGATCTCGGTTCAAAGAACCACCCACTAGCCAGCGTACAGGGTCCTCAGCCCTGACGCTCCGATACCATGATAAAAATGGTAATGTTTGTATTAAAATAAAACCCATTGGTCAGTTCTATGAAAGAAAGTCTGAACCAGGAGAGTTTGGCTCTGCAGAACGCTCTACATTGTTCATTCACATTAGACATTAAATAAGAAACATAGTTTTAGGGAGATTAGAACAACATCCTAAGAACTAGAAACTAATTCCTATCCTGAGGTTACATGAACCAATTCTACATATTCTAGGATATTCTCCATTATCTTCAACACACCGCTCCCATGTTAGCTCCACTTTGCAGTATTGAACGTGTGTCTATTTTGTGCCAGCCATTTGAGATGGAGAAGAGCGACGTGCGTAGTGGATGACTCTGGATCAGAGTGTCTGTGGACTTTATTACAAATATTCTATAAGACGGGTGCTTAAACGTTGGCAAACGTGGGCATGAAGTGGGCATTGAATCCTTAGATGATGTGGAGCGCAGTCTATGTAATACCCATCAATTGCAGAGGGATTATTAACAATTGGTGAAACCCAGAAGGCCACGGTGGACACCCAAGCTAGAGACCATCAAAGAAAATGGATTGTTGGCTACAAGATATTCATGAAACTTAAGAGATCGACACAGAAGAATAACTCTTGCATCCTTGTAGTGCATACTACTTTTTTCTCTCGGCATCTATTTTAATTTAATCTACCCTAAGTAGGCCAAGATGTCTTGTTTAAAAGGACTTGTTCGTGACTCTAATTAACAACAGTATAACTATTCTCATGTAACACATATATTAGAAAACTTGACAATACGGGAAAAAGTTGTACAAGTCTTGGAGTAGTAAAATCAATCATGATGACAATCTGGGATGAAGTTTTAGAAGTCTAGGAGAGAGTAATAACAATCACAATAACGGGTTATATGTTTTGTACTGAGTATTGTTATGAGGGAAAATCAGATGTAATAGTCCAAAAAGCCTCATTGGATATTTTATAAATATAGTGATTTATGGAAATCTGGTATATTAAATAAAAGGGTCACCTATTATATGTTTACAAACAAATGCATGGAAAATTGGATGGTAATTAGATTAGGTATGTGATACTAGTTAAGTTGATTTAATAATTAAGAGTTGAGTTGATTTAATAATTAAGAATAATTTTATTTTATTTTATTTTTAATTTGGAAGTTCAAAATTAAAAGGAGTAAAAGATGTACATATTTGTAAATTTTAGTAGTTGTTTCATAAACAAAGAAATCTCATACACCAATTTGATGGTGGGAGAATAATAAACATTCTTCTCAACCATCCAAAATATACCCAATTAACACATACAACTTTTGAATTTGATGGAGTATTTAAAATATTCTATATATACATAAAATGACACACTAATAAAATATTTTAATTATAATAAATATTTATTTTTTTTATTAATAAAAAATTATTTTTGATTTATAATCCAAAAAAGTTAGTAATAAAATATATTTTTGTATTATTAATTTTTTTTAAATGTTATAGGTCTAAGATCATGTTAATTATTATTGTTGAGACAAAGGATAAAGAGTTGTGCAACTAAAACTTGTTTTGTCTATAAAACAATGTTGAGTTTACACCACACACAATGACTACTGAGTATTGTGCAAGGAGTAGTAATAATGTGTAGAGTATTTATTAAGGAATCTCTTGAAAATATTGCATGCATAACTATTTTGAAATCAGATAATTTAATATATGATTGTAATATGTTATAAGATTGTAATATGTTATAAAAGAATGTATGAGGAAAAAGTTTGCTTTTTTCTTAGTTTTTAGTGCATATTTAGAATCCTTCCTATGTATGCAATATACAAACCTTGGTTATGAATGAGATAATGAAATACTCAAAGTTTCCTTTTAGCTATATCATGATGAAGAATTATTTCATGTGAATATTTTAATGTAAATCTATGATGATGAATATTTCCATATGAATGCCTAGAATATAGAATGGTTTTGTGTATATATGATATTGATTATTCCTTTTTTGCAATTCTCATGAGAATTTCAAGTGAGACCTTCTTTACTTATTGAAGATTGAAGAAAATGATGCTTAATCTACTCTGATTTCATTTATTGTACTCTAGGCCAAGATGTGTTGTTTAATAGGACTAATTCGTGACTCTAAATAACGGTAGCATACCTACTCTCGGACAAAGTTTTATAGTTCTTGGAGTAGTAAAGTCATTAACGATCACAATCTGGCATGAAGTCCTAGAAGTCTGGGAGAGAGTAATATCAATCACAATAAAGGGTTATTGGCTGGTATTGTGTATTGTTATCAGGGATCCAATCAGATGTACTCATTGTCCAAAAGACTCATTGAATATTTTATGAAGTTAACGCTTTATAGAAATTTGGTATATTATATGCAAGGGTGATTTATTATATTTTATAATCCTATTTAAAATTAAATTTATTATAAATTGGTTTGTATTGGGTTAAGTTGTTGAATTGTTTAGATAGTTAAAAGTAATTTTTTTTCTCTTAAAGATTTATAAGTTCACATTTAGAAGGGATAGAGTATATATGTCTTTTTAAAATTTTGTAGTTAAAAAGTTTGTGTAAAAATGAGTTTCTTGTCTCGTAAACAAAAATGTCTCCCTACACCAATTTAATGGTGGAGAGAATAACAAACATTCTTCTCAACCACTGAAATGAAGTCCAATTTATATATATATATATATATGTGAATTTTAATGAGTATTTAAATTTTGTATTTTTTTTTTATATATTAAGTGACACATTCTTAAAATATTTTTAATTATAAGAATTTATTACTTTTTGATATGTATATAAAATAAAGTTGATAATAAATATTCTTTGTGTTATTGATATTTTTTTAAATGTAATTTGTTAATTTCATGTTAAGTAATATTGTTGGCATCAAAGAATGGGCAAGTTTTAAAGAGACGAGTAACTAAAAAATTAGTTTACAAGCAAGGCGAGGAAGGCTTTACATCAAACACAATGAGTATTGAGTGTTGTGCAAGGAATTGCAATCATGTGTAGATTATCCATTTAGGGATATTTTGAAAATCTTGCATTTGTAACAATTTTGTAACCAATTCATTGATGGTTGGGATTGTTGTTATGCTTGTAATAAAATAATGTATGAGGAAAGACTTACAAACTTTTTGCATAGCCTTTGTTGACATATTTAGAGTTTTGTTCAAGAAAGGGCTATGTATGCAATATGCAGAGCTTGGTTATGAATTAGATAATGAAATACACAATGTTTTTTTGTTGTACCATGTGTTATGGTGATGAATACTTCTATGTGGATGCTTTAATGTAAATCATGTCTTACGATGATAAATATTTCCATGTGGATTATAAACATATATCCTTACCCTTGGGGCTGTGCTCACTATGCTAACCCAACTTCTCTTGTATAGTTAGAGAAATGGGGATTTTTTTTTACTTCTTTCGATATTCCAAAACTCAATGGGGATACCATCATCGCATTTGTATTGGTAAGACTTTCACAATGATATAAATTTTGTCCTAATCAGAGTCTAGAATTTCAATTTATGATCTTTTAAAGTTGTATTAGTTTAAAGATGTCATCTAATCGCTTTTCCTGCCACGTGATGCCCATGTATAATGCTTCAATGCCTTTATATATCTATATCTATATCTATATCTTATATAATATATATATATATATATATATATATATAATATATATATATATATTATATATATATATATATATATATGGCCCCACTCGATTAGACCTCAATGCTTAACGTCTTCCACACTCACAACGAGATTAGCCTTCTATTTCTTTGCAAAACCCTCACCTGATGGGATATGTCAGTGCTTATGTTGGTTTCATCAACTAATCACACCAGTCCATGCCCTCACCCTCTATATGTTACCTGATGTTGAGCCACCTCGACTGTTCCACCATTGATCCACAAAGGGATACCTCTAAGTAATAGACGTCAGGATGGAGAAATTATCATCAATTAAAACTTTAATTCCCCTATTTATGTGACACCCACCTATGTATATGAATTTTATGTTCTTCATTTAGAACCATACCCTATGCTCTTATTGCATATTTTAATTAATGCAATCAGTTATGTTTCCTAATGGATTTGTTGGAGAAAGCATTAGAGACTAGCTATCTATTGTCCTTGGTCAATGACAAAGAATGTGTATCTTGTTTTAATAGATTTTGATGTTAAGGCGGGTTGGCAAATATTCTCTTTTTTATGTTTTATTTGTGATTGGTTGGAACTATAGAAAAGAGAAAGATGTAATAGCACTGGTTTCTTAATGAACAAGACACTTAGAAGCAATAGTTGATGCATCATTTCAATTGTTTTCAATTGACATTGATTCAAATGCTAGTTGTACATTGTTAGTGTGGCGGATATCATCAAAACTATTTAATTGCGAAAGTGTGCAATAATGCGTATGTGATATGGACAATTAAATACACATGAGGTATAGCACTTTGGATGAATATTTGATGGATAGAATCTAAAATCAATATGATTGATTTTTACATTCCAAATGCATATGTTAATATTGAGTAATCTGCATATCCATTGGATTGTAAAAGTGTTTCCTTCTATATCTCCCTTTGCATATGTCATTGATAAGATAATAATATAACCTTGCCAATTATTGATACATTGCTCTTGTTCAATGATTCTAGCATCAAAGTGTTGTTGTAAACATTTAATAGCTCTAATTTCATTATGAATGAAACAGTTGTAAAAAGTTTGTGACAATGTTTTTCTTAGAGAAACCATGTCAAACCACAAAGCAAGTGCACAAATAAATGCAAACAATGAGTCATGGCAGTTATTGACCATAGGTAAATAACCCTTATTGCATTAGGATTGATCTAATTGAGAACGTGTCATATTGTTGAGAGGAACATTTGCATTGAGAATTGCATGGAGCAATTGATCTAGGGATCAAAGATGTGATGTCCATTGTGTGGTGTAACAAGAGTGGTTCAAAATGGCCACACATAGGATTTCGGTTGTGCAATAAATTATTGTAAGTATAGCCATCAATGTGTTGATTGAACCAAAGATAAGGTTTCCCATTTCTAAATAGCCAAACATTGACTCAAACTGAAAACCAATTAGACATCCATTTGATGCAAAAAACATCTCCCCATAAGCTAATTGTAGAAGAAGTAGAAAGAGAATAGGGTGTAGACAATCCTTGCAAATATGTATGAACATCACTAACATGGTGTGGGTCTTCAAGATACTTAGGAGTTAGTTTAGTATGCAATGATTGCAAAGTGGTTTCATGTCGATAACTCAAGCAATGATGGAAGTGATTAACAATTCCTTCTCATATTTTGGTTGAGGTATAGCGAAAGTGAAGAACAACAACAAAAGAATAAAAAAGACAATCCCATTTTTCTATAATTCTCCTCTTTTTTCTATTTTTGTTCACCACCTAGTCAAACACAAGCACCTTGTTCTCGGAGAAAGAAGATGAAGAACAAGTTACAAGGCAATTTGAATATAGCATTGTCTACATTTTATCAAAGAGAGACAAAGTATAATAATAAAATTAAACAAACAAAACTAACAATATGAAACCATTTTATATTAATCACATATCAATTAAAGCTCAATGTACTAGTAAACATATAGCAAATACAATCTAAGCAGGTAGCAAGTTTGCATGAGTGTCTAATTCTGATTCAAAAGGTATCAAGTACTAAGGAAAGTGTAGCATTTTTGCCACACTTTGAACAATGGAATAATGTGTCAAAAGAAAATAACTTATCAATTTCCTAATATTAAAATATCTAAAGAATATATAAATACAAATAGAGTCTAGATTCATTTTAATTGAAATTTGTAAAAAAAAATGATATTTTAAATTAGAAAAAATTATGTTAACTATTAAAATCACAAGAAAATAACAATTAACATTTTTTTAGTTAATTACAAATCAATACAATATATCCATTAAGGAAAAATGTTGTAA
>APFE030383041.1:97218-113862 GCA_000404065.3 Pinus taeda | reverse complement strand
TTAAATATAACATTATCATTCACTTCTGCACATTCACGCACTTCGTTGACATCTTCAATGACCTTTCTTTAAAAATCCATAACTTCTTCATCCAGAAGTTGTTTTTAGAGCCGTTGTTTTTTAATCAGCCTAATTTTTCGAGATATTTCCGTTGGAACACTTAGTTTGAGCATCTACCACTTCAATTTCTGTTAAAATGTAAAGTCCATGCCAAGTTATTCTTGACAGCACCAACTACTTCCAATGGTGGTCCTACATTGTATATTTACTTGGAAGTAAAGGTCTTTACAGAATAGCCTCAAGCCAAGAAACTAAACCTAAAGATGAATAAGGCAGCCAAATCAGAAACTAGGAAAGATCAAGCACATGAGTTGATAGGGATGTCTATTTCTCCAGACCTTAGATTCCATATCATAGAACTTGATACCCCTAATGAAGCAATGAAACAACTCACTAAAGTTTTTGGAATTAAAAATGAAATTAGAGCCTATCAACTTGAAAATGAGTTCCTTACATGGGACCAAAATAATTTTTCTTCCATTGAAGGTTTTCTGTCCAAGTTCAAGACCCTTAGACTTCTTGATGAGCCTCATCATTGGGTAATTACATGGGCCTTAATTCACCCCCTAGCTTAGTCAAACCAACTATTCTCATAGCTTATTGCATACTTTTGATTATATTTTGTTTATGAGATGAGTTAGAGTTGGGCATTTTGCTTTGTGGTCTAATATGCATTTAATACAGGATTAAAGGATAAAATCAAGGTATTTTGGCAAAGATATTGGTAAAAACTTGAGTCAGACAAGGGAGAGGAATTATAGGAGGAAAATCCTCCTCATTTACTACCCCTTCGTTCGAATATTCCTCCATCAGCTCAGAGTGCAAACAACCAAATCATGAGGACTAGAAGGCAGCCGAGCAAGTGAAAGAAAAAGCACCAGTTTATCTTGAGTTTGGGAGCTAAGCCTCCCTAATTTTAAGGAAGCCGTTGGAGACTTCAGATGTATAAGTAGAGAGGCCTAGGACCTTAGTAGGATTTATATTTTTGATTGTAAAACTCTACTCTATTTTCGAGTTGCAAGACTTGTGACATTTTTTTATGTAATCCATTATTTTTTATAATAAGAACGAGTTTTGTTTTGATCCAGCACTGAGTTAACTCAGAGGGTTGAAGCTCTTGGGTTAAGGCCCAATCCTAGCAGCCAAGGCTCCTCTTTATTGTACATGTATACTAGCATAGATTCATAGTTTAATTGTACATTTGCTCAGTAGCTGCATTTCCATTACAACAGTGTAGATTAGAGTGGTTGTACGTTAGTTTGCTTCCATTTGTGGCTTCTTTCAATTAACAGGTTAGAAAGGAGAAAAAGGATCACCATAAGGTTTTTAGAAGGTCACTTCCTCGCTCTGGGACCATGACTTGAGGAAGAAACCCTTTAGAAGACCCAAAAACACATATTTCTAGTTCTTGCATGAGCTTTGGAGTTTGTTGTCTTGATTCAACATTTGGTTCATTTCATTGTCATATTTTTCCATTACTCCATTTCTACAATAAGATCTCACTCATGCTTTCATTTCCTTCAACACTTTCTTCATGCATAATATAGTCAATTGATTCATGCTTTTCTAGTTTATGAAAATATATCTTGTTGCAGAGTTCCTGGAAAACACACATGTTTTAAGAACAGCAGGTACTTCAAGAGGAGACCTAGACTTCATCACCAATAGCTACCTTCAACTTCATCCACCTTAGTCATATCTTGTTCCAGCATCACCCTCACTAGTTTTTTTGTCATTTTTCATTAAAATTCCCCTAAATACATTGAGTGAATCTAGCCATCTCTAATCTTGGATATTGACTCTTGAGTGTTCCTAGACCTTCGAACACCCCATCCCACTCATCGCACACCTTTTCCAAGCTTGCCAACACCTCAAAATTATCTCTTAGTCGTATCTTGTAGGTTTCCTGTAATTCCTACAAGATCATCGTGTAGGTTTCTAGTACATCCTGTAGGTTTTACTGAAACGGCCTGTTTTGAGGCTGAATTGATGGGAAACCTCTAGGAAGTCACAAAAAGCGTCCTAGGACCCTTCCAAACCACCCAACCACTCCATGATCCTTTTTTTCATCCTCAATCACCTTCCATCCACCTGTCACATCCATAAGAACAATTAATTTGCATACTTGATTTTTGCTTAAAAAACCAAAAAAAGTGAAAATAGATTTAGTTAGTTCTCTTGCTTACACATTAATATGGTTTGATGCTCTTTACTTCTGTAGCTTAGATAGAAGCATTAGGTTGGTGATGATTTAGCAATTCTTCTTAGCACAATTGTTTAACTGGTTAATTAGGATATGGTGTGATTTAGCATTACATTTTGTTTCTTCATTATTGCAGTAGTGTAGCTCTCTTAGAATATATTTTCTCTTATTCCATCAAAGAATCACACTTCTTATGACTCTATAGAATTCTGGCTTGGAACCCCTAGGGTTTCTCGCTAGATGAACAGTGACAACATGCATGACCTTCACCTTTACTTGTGCATATAGCACTATCGCCTGCAAGTTTGTACGAACCCCAGGTTGATAAGTAAAGTTGGTAGCCCAGGAGTTGCAGCATCCTTGCTACAATATTGGCGCTCATCACTTTTTTTTTCCACTTCTAGGGAGGTGTCTGAGTAGAATGTGATCACTGCTTTCTTTTCTTCTACTTCTTGTCTTCAATTTTCTACCATTAGTTTATTTCTACAAAAGTAATCTAGTAGCTTCTTTTATTTCATTTTTCATTATCTACTTTCCTTTCCATTTTGCAAGTAGAATTTCAATTCAACAAGTAGCTTTTTCATTCTGTCAGTGATTTTCATTCAACCAACAATTTCATTTATGTAAAGTACTTTCTAGCTTAAAAAAATTACAAAACCAACCCAAAAATATTTCCTTTCATGCCTCGTAGGAATAGGGACAATTAGGGAATTTTTTTCCAAATACGCCCATTGCATCCAACAACCAACCTTCTCTCTTCTTCGGTGGCTGTGAACTGGAGGAACATTTAGATGAGCAACCTGACGTATTTGAAGAACCTAAAGGGAAGAAGAAGAAGAGGAACCCATTCCAATTGAACGAATGGTTGAAAACCGAATTGACAGAGGGAATAGAGAGAGAGTTGAGGGTTCCTTACCCATCAGGGAGACCAACAGGGACACTAAGATGAAAAATATATGCCCCTCTTCCCTACCTCATTTCCATGGCCTGACCATATAATACCCCAACACTTTCCTATTTGAATTTGTTGTTATATGCCGAAACTATGACTATATGGATGATGAGCAAAAGTTAAAACTACTTCTATCTACCCTGAAGGATGCAACGTTGTGCTAGTTCATGGACTTACCTAGAGATAACATCACAACCTGGGCTCAGATGGAATAGGCTTTTAACAACAAATATTGGGACTACTGTAGGTCAAAGGATACTAAAGAAGAAATTTTCAGGATGACCATAGGCCAGGATGAATCCTTAGAAGACTACGAAGAAAGGTTCCAGCTCAGTTATAAAAGGGCCAAGTGCACACTTGACCTTGAGTTGCTAAAGTTGGTATTGCTCAGGGGAGTAAGAGAAGACCTTTTCGATACCTTTCACTTGTTAGTAGGAGGAGATATCTACCAATTACCCTATGAGGATATCAAGGTTGTCTTTAGAAACCATTCTAAGGCAGCCAATAAAAAGGGTAGGGGTAGTCAACCTATGACTAGTACATCATCTTCCAACTCATCCATCAAGGGTGAAATTGGAAATATGTTGGAAGATTTCAAAAGTGAGATGCTGAAAACACGTGCCCGTCAAATGGACACCATGAACATCAAAAGAAAGCAAGAGGAATCAGAGAGAGCCTTGGCCATGTTTTGTCCTATATGCAAAAGGAGGCATCCTAGGAACGGATGTCCATTCAATTGTATTGAAATTTGCTCGGTCTGTGAAGAGAACCACTCCACAGACAAACACACTTTGTTACCCAGACTCAATGCTATATATGAAGGAGCTGAAGGGGTCACTGAGCAACTTTGCTACATTAACCAAAGGAGGCCTCCTGGGCCTAGACCATACCAGCATGGAATGCAAGGGTCATCCCATGCATATTACAACCCCAGCCGAAATACAACTATACCTTCTTGGGGACCCCCTGCTCATCCTTCTTGGTCTACACCCCCTCCTTGGTCTGATGCATCTTAGTATCATTCTCAGCCAACTAGCCAGTCATTTCAAACTTACGCTCCACCACAACCTCAGTGGAATGCACCACTCTAGGGGTGGAGGCCCCAAAACAACAATGCTCCAACTTTATTGCCTCTGACACCTATCCAACCACAACTCCTGCATTCTACTCCACCCAAGAAACCCTAGATGCCTACCCAACGAAATCTAAACCTAAACAATAGGCAAGCTTAGCTAGTATACAATGGAGAGACATCATATCCAACTTATGTTCTGGAAATCTAGGAGATTAACCTAAGATCTGGGAGAGTCCTCCCAGATAACCAACCTCCCCCTCCACATAGGGAGGTTGAGGAAGAAAGAGAGAAAGAAATCATAAATTAAATCCACCCTTTCCTAAGAAATTAGCCCAACCACTCTAGCCTACCCTAGAAGAAACTGAACTTATGGGAGAATTGAAAAATCTATGTGTAAAGATCCCCCTTCTCTAGGCAATAAAATTTGTTCCCATTTAAAATAAGTTAATTAAGGAGAAATGCTTCAAGCATCCAGGAAGAAGAAAAATGATGCCCCTACCATTAATGTCATTGGGCAACTGTCTGACTTAATGATGGGGCAGGTAATATGTCCAAAATGTTTGGACCTTGGAAGCCCTGTAATAGATGTGCACATCAATGGCACCATTGTCCCACACACTTTGATTGATCTTGGGGCTGCCATTAATGTGATGACCAAGGACACCATGCTCAAGCTCAACCTCCAAGGGTCATTAAGGAAGACCACAACAATTCTGCAACTTGCAGACCATTCCACAGTGACCGCTTAGGGAATTATGGAGGATGTGATGGTCTCCATTGACTCCTCGGAGTACCCTGTAGATTTTCTAGTTCTCCAGCCTAAAGCTAAGCTCATTGGTTATCCTCTCATCCTTAGGAGGCCATGGTTGGCCACATCCAATGCTTACATTAGTTGTAGATCTGGTTATATGACCATCAACAACGGGCATATGTCTAAGCAGTTAGTCCTATACCCTCCTACTCAACCTTCTCTAGAGCATGATTTACCTTTATGGTTGGAGGAGGAGGAAGAAGATGAGGTTTATTCCGCCCAACTTTATGCCTTAGAAGCAACCATGGTAGGAGGATAGCAAGATGAGGATGACTTGATTGAACACCTGCTCCAAAGTCTAACTCCTGGTTTGTTACCAATAGAAGAAGAAGTAAGGGAAACCAAAACAATCATCCAATTGAATTATGCTTGGCTGATTCCAACCCACGCCATGTCAAAACCATAGAATTCGGCCCAAAGAAAACCTTGAAAATTAATCCATCCCTTCCTTCTCTTGAAGAGGAAAAGCTATGCAACATGTTAAAAAAAACCTAGAAGCCTTCACTTGGAGTCAAAAGGAAATGAAGGGAGTACACCCCTCAGTGTGTACTCACCACATATACATCAAAGAAGGTTGCAAGCTAGTCCGACAACCACAAAGGAGGATGAATCTAGCTCTTAAAGATATAGTCAAAGAAGAATTGCAAAAACTACTAGATGCATGATTCATTTACCCTATCTCCAAAAGTGAGTGGGTCTCCTCTTTAGTGTTAGTTCCCAAGAAAAGTGGCAAGCATAGGATTTGTGTTGATTACAGGGAGTTGAACAAAGCCACAAAGAGGGATCATTTTCCCCTAGTCTTCATTGACCAAGTTCTAGACGGCTTGGCAGGGAAAACATTTTTTTCTTTCCTAGATGCATTCAATGGGTACAACCAAATCCAAATCTACCTAGAATACCAGGATAAGACCACATTCACATGTCCTTGGGGTATTTTTTCATATAGGGTCCTTCATTTTGGCCTATGCAATGCTCCTGCCACTTTCCAGAGAGCATTCTTGAGTATTTTCGTCGAATTAGTACATGATGTGGTGGAAATTTATATGGGTGATTTTACACCTTATGGCTGTGATTTTCAAGAAGCCCTAACTAATCTAGGCAAAGTATTGCACAAATGCATTGAAATGAACCTATCTCTTAGTCCTGAAAAATGTGAATTCTTAATGACTGAAGAGACCATGCTAGGTCATTCAATATCTCAGTAGGGACTACAAGTGGACCCAAACAAAATAGTGATCATCCGAAGGGTCCCACCTCCACAAAAACAGAGAGATGTCAGGAGTTTCTTAGGGTTAGTTGGATACTACCGAAGGTTCATAAAAGACTTCAACAAGTTGGCCTCTCCTTTATTTGGGTTGTTGGCCAAAAATTCTAAGTTTATATGGTCAAAAAGTTGTCAAGAGGCCTTAGACATTCTGAAGGGTAAGTTAACCATTGCACCAATTCTCTGAGGCCTGAACTAGACCCTCCCCTTTCATATTCATGTTGATGCCTCACAAAGCCATAGGAGAAGCCTTTGGTCAGGTAGAGGAAAAAATGCCTTATGCCATCTATTTTATCAGTAAGAACTTGTCAAAGGCTAAGCTAAATTATATAGTGACCGAAAAGGAACTCCTGGATGTTTTGCATTCATTAAACAAATTCAGACATTACATTACATGATATCAAACATTTGTGCTTACTGAACATGCTACAATCAAATATTTAATGAACAAACTAGATGTGAGTGCTCAAATTATAAGATGGTTTCTTTTATTACAATAGTTTGATCTAACCATTGTTGATAAGCCTAGTGAGGAAAATGTTGTTGTAGACTTTTTATCTAGGGTGAATCTTCCTGCAGGTGAAGAAGGAATGGTGGACGACCAGTTACCAGACGAGCACTTGTTTTCTATTTCAGTTCTCTCTCCATGGTTTGCTAATATAGAAAGCTATTTGGTATCAGCACAATTCCCACCAAACTTTCCCTCCAAAGAAAAGAGAAAGACAATCAGGAAAATCACCCCCTTCACCTGGATTGGGGGCAATCTTTCGAACATGACCTAGATCAAATCTTGAGAAGGTGTGTAAGGGAAGAGTAAGTGTTTGACATCCTTCTGACCTATCATGATGGGACTTGTGGAGGTCACTTTGCAGTAAGGAGGACAACATTCAAAGTGTTACAAGCAGGCTATTATTGGCCCACTGTCCATCGGGATGTGAAAAATTATACTAGCTAGTGTGATCGGTGCCAGAGGATGGGAAAGCCTACTCTAAGAGATGAAATTCCCCTACAGCCTCAGGTGACTTTCGAGCCATTTGACAAGTGGGGCATGGACTTCATTGGGCCTATCAACCCTCCTTTAAGGCAAAAAAAATACATTATTGTGTGCACTAATTATTTGACTAAGTGGATAGAAACCAATGGAATTAAGGTAGCAATAGAAGAGAAGGTGGCAAAGTTCTTAAGGAAGAATGTATTTTACAAATTTGGGTACCCTAGAGAGCTAGTGACAGACCAAGGCAACCAGTTTACCTCCAACATGATTCAATAACTGCTCAGCCATCACAAAATCAAGCATATGACCTCCAATCCCTATCATCCACAAGCTAATGGGCAAGTGGAGGTGACCAATAGGGCATTGGAGGGCATCTTAACCATGGTAGTGAGCATCAACAGGAAGGATTGGGTAGTGAGACTAGTTGAGGCCACTTGGGCCTATAATACCACATGGAAGACCACCATTGGATTTACACCCTATGAGCTGGTCTATGGGAAAAATGCCTTGTTGTCCATTGAATTTGAATATAACACATTGAGGATGGTAACCCAACTAGATTTGGATCTCAGTTATGCACAAAAAGAGAGATTGTTCCAATTGAATGGCTTGGATGAATTCAGAATGCATGCCCTCATACATACAAAGACAGTTCAGCTTCAGAGGAAGATCTAGCATGATAAACATATTAAGGAGAAGCAATTTCAGGAGGGCAATTGGGCATTTTTATATGATTCTAGGTATAAATACTTCAAGGGCAAGCTAGGGACAAGATGGCTCCGACCTTATGTTGTGGAAAGATGCCATGATAATGGTTCAGTGCAAATCAGAACTATAGATGAAGAAGTCATTATGTTGCTTGTTAATGGGCACTGATTGAAAACGTACAAGAGACCTTTATCAAAACAAGAGTTCATTGACAATATCAATAAAACAATGATGATGGTGGAGCAAGTTCCATCTCCTCCCTCATCAAGTCACTCTAAAAAAAAAAAAACTCAGGTGAAAACCTCCATGAGGCGCTTGAGTCCCATCTTTCGGTTGAAAACCTCGTGAGGTGGCCCAAATGATTAAAAAAAATAGAAAAATAATAAGAGAATCCTTGGGTGAAAACCTCCCTTGAGGCACCTAGGGCAAAAAACTAGGATGAAAACCTCTCTGAGGAAACCTAGTTGTTTTTCAAAAAGAAAAGAGAGACAAAGATATAGTTGTTATTTGCAGGTGGGCGAGATAGACAGTCAAG
The DNA here is from genome assembly GCA_000404065.3 of Pinus taeda. Lineage (NCBI taxonomy): Eukaryota > Viridiplantae > Streptophyta > Pinopsida > Pinales > Pinaceae > Pinus > Pinus taeda. Next base: position 105,260 of record APFE030383041.1, on the reverse strand, counting down.
GAGAAAAAAGAGGATCCAGAGGGAACCCTTCCTCACACATATTCATCTCCCCAACTCCTCACCATGCATCCCTCCATTATTTCTATCATTTTTCCACTCCATTGCTTCGATTTATGTGAAGATTGTGTTTCCTACAGGATCCCCTAAAAACCTAGAGGATGATCCTGTAGGAATTACAGTGGCCCAAAAAACCTACAGGAAGAAATTCGAGGGCACATGGTAGGTTTTTGGGTCCCTAAAATTCATCCTAGGCATGTTCTAACACCTCACCTCATCCACCATCATGATCCCTGCACTCACTATTCAAAACAAAAAAGGATCAGTTTCAATAGTTTCTGCCAGTCATTGAAAAAAAAAACAGAGAGGAGTAAGAGAATTACTTAGGTGTCCTTTGCTCTACACACACTCCTACTCCCTCTGTCCATTCATTGTGCCATCCTCACAACCCCAGCCAGCAACATGATTAAAGAATTCTATGGGAGAAGCAGTTACAGGACATCCTGTAGGAAATCCTGTAGCAGCCTATCCCACAGAATGCCAATCAATAGCTACAAGTCTTCACTAGGATGATCTAGGAGCTCAACATCAGGAGCAACATTAGATATTCAGTCATAGATACCTGCAAAATCCAAGAAACAATTAACAGACAGCAAGAAGAGGAAGACGAATGGCATGCAACAAATAAACAAAGCATACACCTCTCATCTTTGATAACTACAACATGGCATTGAAACCACAAGTATCCCACTTGCTCACTCATATGCATCATTTAATCAAAAGTTTTAAGGGTTACAAGATAGTTGGTTTATAAGTGAAAAGGTGGCTAGTTAACTTGGCCACCTTCATTCAGTCAACACATGCAAAACTAGGTGTCCTCTCACACATGGCTGCAGTCAACTCAAAGACAGAGGAGAAGTAGGACAGGAAGTGGTTAAACTACAGATCTACGAGGTGGGAACTAATTACGAGGAGTGGGAAATGATGAGGTGGTAGTGGGGACCAATAGTCCAAAAATGGCAACGTACGTCTACTGCTAGCACACCACCTCACCTCGAAACACCATAAATGGAAATAAAACATCATTCGCATGCATTAGTGCACTCCACCTCCTCAAAACTACCTCACTCAAGTTTCTCTCATAACTTCGGCCACCCATCGGAAGCAAGGATCCATTGTTCTGCACAGGAATTCCTATAGGATACAGTCTATAGGATCAATCTACAGGATACACAGAGGCAGTCTACAGGATAGGCAGAGAATATTTCAAGAAAGGATATCACAGGAATTGTCCACTACCACCATTTTAAAGAGGTAGGCTCTAAAATTCCATCCCCATTTACAAATAGAAGAACTAGAAATACTGTAGAAACTAGTGAATTTAGCAACTGTGAGAGGTGAATTCCATACATAGTAAACTTTATTTTTCTCCTACATTAAAAAGATTGTGTCAACCCTCTCATTTTTTACTCAAGATTCACAAGCAAGATGACATGAGGTTTTAATAGGAGACAACCCACAAACATTGTGACGATACAACAACACCCCCAGGTGCTTGAAATATTTACAAGACACAACTGGATGGGGTTTTTCAAAAAATTCACAGGGTATGATGATGAGGTGGCTCAGGAATTTGATAATTCCCTCGCTCCACACATCAGAATCCATGCCATTGTTTTAGTTAGAGGTATCACTATAGATCTCACCCCAGAGCTCATCAGTAGGGTCACCACACTTCCCCTAGGAATTCCATGGAGAAAAGAAGACAAAGGAGACAATCAGGTGCAAAAAGGAAATTCTTTTTAGAAGGTGAAGAACCCACTAATGAAAAAAATGGAGTAAGGAGGGACAATCTACCATACCCATGGAGTGAGGTACGCCACCAAATCATCAATTATATCTCATGTGAGGGTATATATAGTGTTTTTTGTGGCTATCATTTCAGGATCCTTGAAGAATTAAGATTTGGGGTAGAAATACCAGTTCACAAAAGACTCAACATACCATATTTCTTGATGCAATCACTCATAGACTCCATCAACAAAGTGAAGGAAAGGAATTCCCAACAATTGGCTCACCATGGGTTGATTAGGATCCTCATTGAAGATTCCCTCCAAAACCTCAAAATCCCTATAACATGGCCAGTCTTCAGAGACTTGCCAACAGAGGATGACATCAAAACCCTCACTAATGATGTTAGTCCTTCTGTCAGTGAGGAGGAGAAAAAACAGGTAGAGGAAGATATAGAGATAGATAAGGATGAGATGGATGAAGAAGAATATGACACAAAGGAACATGATGAAGCATAAGAAGAAGAGGGAGAAGAGAAGGAGGATGATGGTGAAACAGAGGAGGAAACTAAGGAAGAAACTGATGGAGATGAGGAAGAACCACAAGAGGAAGAAGAAAGGAAAAACAAAGAGGAAGAAGGCATTGAAACAAAGGGGAAGGAACACAAGGAGGAGTCACCTAGGGTGTCCCTAGAGGCCATTGAGAGAGAGGCAGTAGCTTCCCTCACTGCTCTTAGCACCCCAATCAATCAAAAAGGAAAAGGGAGGAGGAAACCCCCTATATTTCAGAACAAGAAAGAGCACAAGAATCAAACAAGGGAAGCCACAAATATCAACAAAAATTCCTATTGATATTGAAGATTCCCCTACTCAAAGAGACAAAATGCCTTCCCCTATGTCACCAATCACATATGTAAGGAGGCCTAATACTGAATCAACTTCCTCAAAGGGTAAGGCAATAATACAAGATCCACAACAAAACCTACAGGAAGCAAAAACAATCTTACATGATACTTCTCTGAAACTACAAGAAGCATAGAAATTGGAAAAAAAGGTAGGGGAGCAAAAAGAAACAAAAGAGGAAGACCCAGAGACAAAGGAACCAAGCCCCCAACCTAACCTGGACTCCTATTACTGGTTTATTGAAGGAGGCAGGGTAATACCTCAAAAATTTGCCATCCCATTGTTTTTCGAACTTGAGAAGGAGAGGGGCTAGAACCAACCGATGGATGCAAATCACTAAGTCAAAAGGGGTGGAAGACATTGGGCACATGGAAGAGAAACTCAAAGAAATTGGCAAAGAGATAAGTGGCTAAGGGAAAGAAGCAGTCATGAGAATTCAACTTGAGAGAGAAAATGCATGGCTGAGGGGACAACTACAGGAAAGAGAGAACCAAATAGCATGTATGGCCAGCCTCTACTTGGAGGCCATCCAGTGTAGGATGCCAGCTAAACCCTATGCTCTTTTCCTCAAATAACAATGGTTGTAGTTTCATCTTAAGACACTAGTAGAGAGGGGAACCATGCCATCTCAGGACTACAAGTAGTTTATTGATCTTTATGACCAAAGTACACTAGAGGATAGGGCCAAATTGGCTGAGTTTTATTTGCACAACATGGCCCTCACAGACATGAATTTTTGGGACCCTAATGCCAAGCTAGGAGATCTACAATTAATGGCTTTGGCATCATGGATGAACCATGAGGATTCAAGAGCTACATAGATGAAAAGAATATTGGCCAGAGAGAAAAATGAACCTCTTATCCTTAGGGATGAACAATCAAATCCCATGGCCCTAATCAGCACCCATAATTTGATTGCAAATGATCCTTAGCTGGCACCTAGATATCTTGTTTCCCAAGAGAAATAAATTTCACATTTTGAGTATATGTTTAGGCTGCTAGGAGATGATAGTATACATGCCTGCCTAAGGAGATGGAACACACTGACACACAACTTGAAGATAAGAGAATATCACTCACCTGAAAGGTTGAGAGAGGAACTCAACATGAAACCTATGTATAAGCAATCAATGCAAAGGTTGCAGTTGGATAGGCCTAAAACTCATTCCACCACTACTCCTAGGGATTCTAGAAGGGAGAAAAGAAGAAGAAGAAAAGAGGCAGTGGGAATAAGTAGAAAATAAATCAGGCTTCTATGAACAAGAAGAAGAGACCACAACAGAAGCATGGGATGTCAGAGAGGCTACCAAAGCCATGAAGGACATGGATATTGACAAAGTTCTAGAGGATGAGCAACACTTTCAGTAGGGGGGTGATGATGAGCCTCATCATTGGGTAATTATATGGGCCTTAATTCACCCCCTAGCTTAGTCAAACCAACTATTCTCATAACTTATTGCATACTTTTGATTATGTTTTGTTTATGAGATGAGTTAGAGTTGGATATTTTTCTTTGTGGACTAATGTACATTTAATGCAAGATTAAAGGATAAAAGCAAGGAATTTTGGCAAATATCTTGGTCAAAAATAAAATGGGACAAGGGAGAGGAATTATAGGAGTAAAATCCTCCTCATTTACTACCCCTCCATTCGAATATTCCTCCATCGGCTCGGAGTGCAAACAACCAAATCATGAGGACTAGAAGGAAACTAAGCAAGTGAAAGACAACACACCGGTTTATCTTGAGTTTGGGAGCCAAGCCTTCCTAATTTTAAGGAAGTCATTGGAGACTTCAGATGTATAAGTAGAGAGGCCTAAGACCTCAGTAGGATTCATATTTTTTTATTGTAAAACTCTACTCTATTTTCTAGCTGCAAGACTTGTTGCAGTTTTTAATGTAATCCATTGTTTTTGATAATAAGAATGAGTTTTGTTTTGAGCCAGCACTGAGTTAACTCAGAGGGCTAAATCTCTTGGGTTAGGCCCCAACCCTAGTAGCCAAGGCTCCTCTTCATTGTACATGTATACTAGCATATATTCATAGTTTAGTTATTCATTTGCTTAGTAGTTGCATTTCCATTAGAACAATGTAGATTAGAGTGGTTGTATGTTAGTTTGCTTCCATTTATGCCTTCTTTCAATTAGCAGGTTAGCAAGGAGAAAAAATATCACCATAAGGTTGTTAGCAGGTGTCTCAGCCTCACTTACTCCCTCTAGGACCATGACTTGAGGAAGAAACCCTTCAGCAGCCCCAAAAACATAGATTTCTAATTCTTGCATGAGCTTTGGAGTTTATTGTCTTGATTCAACATTTGGTTCATTTCATTGTCATCTTTTTCCGTTACTCCATTTCTGCAGTAAGATATAACTCATGCTTTCATTCCCTTTAGCACTTTCTTCATGCATAATATAAGCAATTGATTCATGCTTTCCTAGTTTATGAAAATGTATCTTGTTGCATAGTTCCTGGAAAACACACATGTTTTAAGCATAGCAGGTACTTCAAGAGGAGACCCAGACTTCATCACTAGCAACCACCTTCCACTTCATCCGCCTTAGCCATCTCTTGTTCCACCATCACCCTCACTATTTTTTTTGTCATTTTTCATTAAAATTCCCATAGATACATTGAGCGAATATAGCCATCTATGATCTTGGATATTGACTCCTGAGTGTTCCTAGACCTTCTAACAACCCATCCCACTCATCACACACCTTTTCAAAGCTTCCAAACACCTCCAACACCTAACAATTAGCTCTCGACCGTATCTTGTAGGTTTCCTATAATTCCTATAGGATCATCCTGTAGGTTTCTAGCACATCATGTAGGTTTTCCTGAAACAACCTATTTTGAGGCTGAATTGATGGGGAACCTCAAGCAAGTCACAAAAATCCTCCTAGGACCCTTCCACACCATCCAAACACTCCATAAGCCTTTTCCATCCTCAATCACCTTCCATCCACCTGTCACATCCACAAGAACAATTAATTTGCATACTTGATTTTGCCTAAAAAAACTAGAAACAGTGAGAACAGATTTAGTTTGTTCTCATGCTTACACATTAATATGATTTGATGCACTTTGCTTCTGTAGCTTAGATAGCAACATTAGGTTGGTGATTATTTAGCAATTCTGCTTAATAGAATTGTTTAACTGGTTAATTAGGATATGGTGTGATTTAGCATTACATGTTGTTTTCTTCATTATTACAGTGGTGTAGCTCTCTTAGAATAGATTTTCTCTTCTTCCATCAAAGAATCAAGCTTCTTATGACTCTATAGAATTCTGTATTGGAATCCTTGGGGTCTCTTTCTGGATCAATAGTGACAACAGACAGGACCTTCAATTTTACTTGTGCATATAGCATTGTCACCTCCAAGTTTGTATGAACCCCGGGTTGATAAGTAAAGCGGGCAGCCCAGAAGTTGTAGCATCCTTGCTGCAATACTGGTGCTCATCACTTCTCTTGGAAGGTGTTAAGGTTAAGAAAGAAGATGGTATCCTTATCTATTCCATTCTTACTAAGTTGGGACGAGCCTACTCTGTGTTCATTTCCACCTTCCATTCTACTAGAGAAGCCTCTATTTCTCAAGGAAAAGACTACAAGTCCCCCTCTTTTGATGCCTTTTGTGATTCTTTAATAAGAGAACAAGAAAAATTCTTACATATTGGTCTTCTTAATCTTGGAAACTCTTCTAAGAAATCCTTAGCTGCCCAAAAACAACCAAATTCAAAGAATCCTAAGAAGAAGTATCATAAAAAGAATGGTCCTAAACCAAACAAGGGTCCTAAGCAATTTTAGTCTCAAAATGAAAAATAATTTCAAAAAAAATATAAGGAAAATAAAAACAAAGGGAAGAAGATTGATAGACATTGCAACTTTTGTAATCGAGATGGCACTTATAATCTAAATGCCTTAAGAAGATGGAAGCCTTGGAAGCAGCAATGAAGAAGCATAACATCCATTTGGAGCACTCTTCAAGTTCAACTTTATCTTCATGAATTACACTTTCTGCATGTGGTTTTCAAGCATCTCGGTCTGGTTATGCACTAAATGTATCTTCTTCTTCTCATTCTCATGAGTGGCTCATTTATTTTGGAGCCTCTTATCACATGGCCAAAAAAAAATCCATATTTTCTTCTTTAAATGATTGTAACACCGAAAATATATATGTTGGTGATGATAAATCTCTTTGTGTTGTAGGGACTCGAACTATTCATCTAGACAATGGTCAATTTAATGATTTCCAACCTTATCCTGCAACCTTCTATCTGTATATCAGATAGCTCATTGAGGAGAAGGTGCAATCGTTGAATTCTCACCTCATGATGTTGTAATTAAGTACCTAAGATATCGTAGACAAATTTTAGCTACTAGCATTGCTGATGATTCTACAAGGTTGTTTAAGTTTAACAACTTTGGGTCATCAACTCTTCCCTCGGTATTTGTTGCTCATAATGATGAAGTGAGCAAACTTTGGCATGAGAGATTTGGTCACTTAAAGTATCGCTCCCTTCAAAATATATGTAAATAAAATATGGTGACAGGTCTTCCAATGGTATCTTGCAGAGATGGTGTTTGTTCTAGATGTGTACTTAGAAAACATCATCAGGATAGTTTTGAAAAACGTGCCTCTTGGCACACCTCAGCCCCTTTACAACTTCTGCATAGTGATTTATGTGGTCCAATTCCAGTTGTTTCATTCTCTGGCTACAAGTATTTCTTAACTTTCATTGGTAATTTCTCTAGACGCACTTGGGTATACTCCTTAAAACTCAAGAGTGAAGTATTTAACATGTTCTTGGCCTTTAAGGCCTTTGTTGAAAACAATCTGGACATCAAAATCTTAAGCTAAGGTCTGATAATGGTGGAGAATATGTTAACAACAAATTCATTAACATTTTCATTGAGAATGGAATTCAAATGCAACATATTGTTCCATATACTCCACAACAAAATGGTGTAGCTAAAAGGAAGAATCACTCCTTAAAAGAAATGGCTAATTGTATGCTTCAATCTAAAGGACTTAGTCTTAATTTCTGGGTAGAAGCAATTAGCTGTGCAAATTACATAGTAAATCACACTCCTACTAAGGTTTTAAAGAATATCACTCCAGAAGAAGCATGGAGCTCAATTTAACCAGATGTATGTCACTTTTGTATTTTTGGAAGTGAAGCATGGGCCCATATTCTAGATCATAAACATAAAGCTTTAGAACCTAAGAGTAAAAAATGTATTTTTGCTGGATATTTTGAAGATGTCAAAGGATATTGAATTATTACACTTAAGTCCAAAAATGTTATCATTAGAAGAGATGTAAAGTTTGTTGAAAATATATCGGCCTACAAG